>JBBYHM010000020.1:6685283-6695284 GCA_038381775.1 Adansonia rubrostipa | reverse complement strand
AAATTAATTGATTTTGGATTTGCATTTTGAAAAATTAACGAAGTATAAGTGTGACAAAGATAGGATCGAATTGAGTTGTTGACTATTGAAACTAGACTTCTTCAAGGGTTAAGTTGCTCGCCTAATTAGATCAAATGAATAAATTCATTAATTAATATATTTTTTATGTAAATTAAATCGGCTCAATTGTTAATAGGAATTATTTTTAGAAAATGGTTCATATACTTTTTAAAAAATAAATAATTATTAATTAATAAGGAATATGTTGAAAATTTGTTGAAAATTTAAGATCATAAGATGAATTTTTTTAATTATTACAAATTTTATGTGTTTTTAACAAATATATAGTTTTTTTTTCATAATTTTTATGAAATTAATAAAACAAAAAGCAAATTAAGCGCCTATGAGAATATAGTTTTAGTTAATACGTTTGAGTAATATCTTTACTGCTGACAAAATTGAGAAATAAAAAAAATATTAATTTTACAAATGGCCCATGTATTACTATATTATTTTTTTCTAATTGAATACCTAAAAAATTTTTTGCTCATATAGATACTTATACTAATAATTACATTAAATATATAAATATTTTGCACTAACATTATTAAATAAATATTGATATAGCATTAAATATTAAATAAAATCATGCCACATAGTAAAATGAGATGCTATTATTTTAAAATATCATATCATAATCAAATTAAAAATTTAATATAACATCAACATTTATTTAAATATATTAATGACAAAGACATATATATATATGGTAGAATCATAATATTGAGTATCAAGTCAAAATTTTTTTCTAAGTGTCATTGGTTAATTGAACCTAAAACAAAAGTAACCGACAATAGTTAACATGAAATGAAGAGCAAGCTACCATTTTTCCCTACAAGACATATGAAACGAGATCGTTTGGTCAGAGCCTTTAGCAATATTTATTCGTACACATGTTCAAAGATAAGATTATCGATCTAAATTGAGTCTGATTCAAAATAAAATATTTTAAATATGACTTGATCCAATTAGCATGTCAAGATTATTGTTTAGGGTGAAAGACATTTTCAACTTTTAAATTTTTATAAAAAAAAATACACTTATTCTTTAAACATTTAAAAAATATTCATTCACTCTCTATTCACCTTTAAGGTTAATTTTATATAAAAAGATAAACATATCTTTATTATTTATTAATTATTAATTTTCATCAATTTTTATTCAAAATATTTTTAATTGCAAATTTAAAATTATCTTTAATTACTGTTAAATTAAATTATCTTTAACTTATATTCTAATTCAAGTGCTTGCTAAATACTTTAAACTTATTTTTAATTTAATTATATATTAACTTTGAAATTAATTTATTAAAATATTTTTATCTAAATTAATTAATTACTATTATTTAAAATTTAGTGATAATGAAATTAGTTAAATAAAAAATTAAAAAGAATAAAAAGAATAAAATATATAAAAAATACAATTTATCTTTTGAAAAAGTAACTATATAGCATCCCATTAATCAAATTATATTTATTTAAATCTTACTTTAAATATTAAAAATATGATTTTCTTTTGTTTTAGTCAATTTCTTTATCTTTAAACTTTTTAAAATAATGACAATTGATTTATTTTTAAATAAAAATAGTATACTATATGAATATCAAAGTTAATATATATAATTGAATTAAAGATTAGTTTAAAATATCTTTTGATAAAAAAAAGTTTAGGTAAGAGAAAGTTACCTAAATCTAGAATTAGGACATGTTAGTAGTACCTACAAATCACTTTTCAAGTAAGATTATCTGTGAGACTCAAATCCTGAAAAAAAATTAATATGTCTACATGAATGATAATAAAATTTAATTATATTTTTAACTTGATAGTAATTAAATATAATTTTATAGTTAAAAAATATTTTGAGTAAAAAGTTAAATAAAATTAAAAAATTAATAATTGATAAAGGGTACATTTTTCTTTTCATCTAAAATTAATTTATACATAATATTTTAAGCAGTAATTGTATTTTGTATCAAATCTTAAGTGGGAAAAGGGTATTATCTAATCTTTATGGGGGTAACTGGAATTATTGTCAAATCATGGGGGTCATAATATTTTTTCCTACTATTTAATATGAAATTTACTTTATTCTATTTTAACTTAATTATAAAAATATAAATATAAATATAAATATATATATAATATTTTAATATATAATTTAAATAATAAAATAATCTTTTCGAGCCTAGTTGAACTCGATGAATCTTGAGCAAGCACTTTTTTTGCTATCTAAACTTGACCTAGCACGATTGAACTTAACTCATAACAACTTTATTTATACGAGATAATTTTTTTTCTTTTCCTAAATATTTGAGTTAGACCGGAATAATAAGTTTGATTTAAAATTTTTTTTATCTTGAAATAAACTCAGTGAATTGAAGTACTCATTCTTGTACTATAATTGTCCTTAATTAATTGTTAGCTAATTTCAATGTTTAAAATTTTTTTTTTTCTAATACACTAAATACAAATTCTAGCAAAAAAAAATTATTTTTTTCGAATTTCACAAAAAGAAAAAAAAAAAAGGAATTCTCAAGTTCCATGTGATTCTGAGAATAAAAATTGTCGTGAGACTAAATTTGTCAACTCAGAAAAATTTTATAAAATTATCCATTCACTTTGCCAAGGGATCTTTTGAAATATTTATTTATAATTAAAAATAATTTTTTTTATGTATACTAACTAATTTAAGTTTATTAGTTGAGATATCTCACTCGAAAAAAGTTTAGAATATGTGAATGGCATCTTTGATTAATTCTTTATCTTTATAGTCAACGAAAATAGAAAGATATGAAAAATTAAAAATAAAAATAAAAAGAAGTGGAGAGAATGTAGAAGTGGATTTTTTTTTTTTTAGGCGTTCGAGGCAAACGGGCGAATATTTTGCTACATGGTCCAAAGTCAAAGCATGTTGGGTCCTCTCTGAGCAGCAGCTTATGGACAAATTTACTTAATTCTCCTTTCAGCATCCTTTGTCCGAGTTACACTTGAAGATACGTATCATCTGAAAAAGCTCCAGCCTAAGTTGTCTCCTTTTCTCCAGAACTCAGTAAAAATCAAAAGCAAACGCGAAAATTCTCCACTCCAATTACATATGGCCGACTGCGTCGATCCAAAAACCGGCTTTTGCTCCAAAACGATGACGTTCCACTGCCTCCGACCTCCCGTTCCACTTCCACCCGAATCCGCACCTGTTTCACTTACCGACTTCATATTCTCTCTCCTCAACTCCTATCCTCCCTCTCCAACCGCCGTTGCTATCGTCGACGCCACCACGCGCCGTTGTATTCTCTACCCCGAACTTATCTTCCGTTTCAAAAACCTAGTCTCCTCTCTCCGCAACAAATTTGGCCTCTCCAAAGGCGACTGTGCCCTTGTTATCTCCCCTAACCATATTTACACTCCGATCCTTTACTTGTCTCTCTTCTCTCTTGGCGGCGTTATCTCGCCCGTCAATCCTGCCGCCACAGTTCCCGAGATTCATCACCAAATCGGGCTTTCAAAACCTGTAATTGCTTTTGCCTCATCGGATTCAGTTCATAAAATCCCTTTGCTTAAACACGGGATCGTTACTATAGACTCGGTTGAATTTGAGTCGTTAATGGAAAGTAAAAGTGAAAGAAAGGAACAAGAAGGAATCAAAGTTTACCAGTCAGATGTCGCCATGATTCTCTACTCGTCCGGCACGACCGGTCCCGTCAAAGGAGTTGCATTGACTCACCGTAACTGGACAGCCACGATTGCCGGAGGAATGCGTCCGGTGAGGACTTCCCCCATGGTTGCTTTTTGTACGGTTCCATTATTTCACGCTTACGGTTTAGCGTTCAGTTTGAGGGTTGTGGCGTCGGGGGATTGCGCGGTGATAATGGGAGGAAGTCGGGCATTCGATCTGCAAAAAATGTTCAGAGTCGTCGAGGAGTATAGGGTTAGCCACGTGGCGCTGGCTCCACCTTTGGTTGTAACGATGGGGAGGGATGCTGAGATTATGGATGGCTATGATTTGAACTCGCTTGAAGTTCTCGTCTGCGGAGGAGCCCATTTGAGTAAGAGTATGATTGAGAGGTTGAGAAAACGGTTGCCAAAAGTTCAGCTGGCGCAGGTAAAACTCAGTTAGCAGCATATTTATATTAATTTAACCCTTAAATTACTCAATTAGAGTGCTAATCCATTAATTAATGAATATGACGAGCTCTGGTGAATAATTTTTATTTGAAGTCGTACGGGCTGACAGAAACAACTGGGCGAGTGTTTGGTACATTGGGTCCCGACGAAAGCCGAATAGAAGGCGCGACAGGGAAGCTTATGGCAAATTGTGAAGCCAAAATCGTCGATCCTGAAACTGGTGCTGCTTTGCCTCCTTGCAAGCCTGGGGAGCTTTGGGTCAGAGGGGCTCTTGTAATGAAGGGTAATTATGAATTTACGTTTATTGATATGTAGTCTATATCTTAATTAACTGGCTAGAAATTAAAGAGCAAGTATTGTTCTTGATTACCTTGTTTACGTTTTTTTTTTTTTCCTTTTGTTTTCGGGGTTAAGGTTACGTTGATAATGAGGAGGCAACTACTGCGATTTTGGATCTGGAGGGATGGTTAAGAACTGGCGATCTTTGCTATATCAATAATGAAGGTTTTCTGTATTTTGTGGATAGGATAAAGGAGTTGATCAAATACAAAGGCTACCAGGTTGGTTCTTAGATCTTCAAAAATATGGTGCCACGAAAAAGATTATTCAATTTTTATGGTTTTTAATGTTGTTGCATTCGACATGGATGGAACAGGTTGCCCCTGCTGAACTGGAGCATCTGCTTAATTCCCATCCAGATATCGTCGAGGCTGCTGTTGTTCCGTATGTACACTCTCATTATTTGTCTCTTGAGGGAAGTAGAGGTGTTTAATTGTTTATGGATCGGGGAGGCTTTAAGTCAGAGTTAAGAATGATATCAAATTATTAATATCATTTTTATTTGTCCAAGTTTAGTCTCAAATAATTCATATTTCAAATTTTATAGAAGTTCGTTTACAATGATCTCATTTTAGCAAAGCTTAGTTATTGTTAAACGGGTTTATTTTTTTAAAATCCGTTCTTTTATCTTCATATATATATATATATATTTTAAGACCTTTCATATATTGCACGAGTTTTTGAATTTAGATGGATAATCTAATCCTAAATAAAGCTGGGATTTGACACTCCAAATCACTAACAGGTTTCCGGATGAGGGAGCAGGCGAGGTACCAGTGGCCTTTGTGGTCAGACAATCAGGCAGCAGCATTGATGAATCACAAATCAAGGAATTTGTTGCCAAGCAGGTCTGAAAAAGGAAACCGATCTTTGCTTCTAGTCAAAGCTATTTCATTTTCATCATTTTCATTGCCTTTTTTTTTTTTTTTAACATTCTCAAACATTTAAATCTCAGGTTTCTCCATACAAGCGAATACGAAGAGTAATGTTCATTGATTCATTGCCAAAGAATGCCACTGGTAAGGTGCTGAGGAAGGAGTTGGTGATCAAATTGTCAAGTCCTACCTCCAGTCCTACCTCCAGGTTATAAAATTCTCACTTCTTTACATTTTTATATGATAGAAAAATTGCTATCAGTTGTCTATCCATTGTGTGTACGCAAATATTGTTTTATTATCATTACGGACAATATAAGGATAACTTATTAATGTGTAATAAATTTGCTCTTAAAAAATGGGAATATCCAACACTCAATTCTGTCCCATTTATTTAATAGTTTAAGAGTTTCCTTTTTATATATTATGCGTGAATTTTTTAATTTTATAAATAAAATTAAAAAATTATCATATATCTTAATTTTTTTAATAAATTTTTATAAAAAATTTTAAATATATTTAAGGGATTTGTGTCATTTAGATTTAATCATGGGTTGAGAAGCCTGTTTGGCCCAACAGCCCCAACCTCTATCGAGTGGAGTTTGATATGAATTTTTAGAGTTCGAGTTAACTTGATTTGAATTATTGTTTAAGTAATAATTATAAATATTTTTTATTTAAATTTAATTATAAATATAAATATAAATATAAAAATATATTTTTAATTTTTTAAATATTATTTTAAAAAGTTATATGGGTTTTGAGTTGTGCACCCTATGCAGTGAGTTGGCCTTTGCATGTTGGCTAAAATAAAATCATAATTATTGTCTGTTTGACTTTTTTTTTTAAAGGGCTTAAAAATTTTTTAAAAGTAAAAGTCAGACTAAATAAATTTTTTGAGAAGCACTTAAAAAAGAGTTAGATTATTTTTAAGGAACAAAATAAAGAGAATAAAGCTAAAAAATTAAAAATAGGAGTTTTTTCTTTGCTTTTTTTAAAACATTTTAATTTTTTATTAACTTTTTATTTTCATTTTAAAGATGTTTTTATTTATTAAATATAAATTCAATATCTTAAAAAAAACTTATAAAAATAAAATTATCAAATAATTTTAGTTTAATTTTTAAAAAATCTTATTTTTCAAAAGAATTTTATATGAACTTTTAAGAAAAAAAGAAAGAGCCAAACAGGCACTTAAAGTGCTACTACTCGACCCACTCCACTTAAGTTCCCTTTTTGAAATCAATTTATTATCGCTTACAAAAACATATGCAGCCCCCTTCAAAGTTCAAGCTTGGCCAATTTCCTTTATATTAATAATTGCATTATATTTGCTTTTGCACTTCCCTTTCAATGGTTCAACCAGACAGTGACGCCTCATTCATTTGGCATTTCCTCTCCACTCCCCTACCTACTGCTCTCCATGCCTCTCCCCTTCTACTCTCTTTTCTTATTTCTCTACTTATGTTTCTTTGCACTGTTTTTACCCCCAATATTGCTTTTCTCGTGTTTGTAAAAGAAATTATATCATTTGAAAGAGAGTTCCTTTTGAATATATTGGCGTTAATTTATTTTTAAAAATATGTACCATTTTTTTAATTTATGTTCATAAAACTTCAAAATTACATTTAGATAATTAAATTAATTACTTCTCATCATTTCAACTTTCAAGCATGATTTTTTAGGAAAAATTAAGAGAAGAAAAGGAAGAAAATCTCTGAGATATCTCGATTGTTAAACTGACTACAAATACTTGAAAAAAAAATGAGTTTAAAAATGTGCTTCTCCCTTTTATGGGCGTCGGGCAAACTCAGCCCCGAGTGCAATCGAAGAACAATGCTTTAAATTTAAGCCATTAGTCTGGAGAACAAAAATAATTGCAGTCAAGTTGGAGATTAGATTTGGGACTTGGGACAAGGGGGTAGTTAAATTTTCTCACCAAAGCCCCGTTAGACACTCAAGCGTTGCTGGGTATGGCTTTTCTCCTCCAAACCAATTGGCCCCCAAACTGCTCTGTACTAGCCAGTCTAGCCAAGCCACTGTTCAACCATAATCCCGTCCCATCACACACACCAAAAAAGAAAAAAAAAGAAGTAACAATATTTCTCAAAATATTTTTTTATAAATATTACAAAATATAGTTTATAATATAAGCTAGATTACGTCATACTTTATTACGTGAGTAGATTGAAACATATCAGTAAAATAAATTACACATTAAAATTTATATAAATATAAAATATTTTAAATATAATTATTTTATAATAAAATATATAAATATAATATGAATACATAAATTTATTTTTAAAATTTTTTTATTTACCAAAAATGTGAAAAATTATTAAAGCACATTAATCTTACTGTATAAAAATCTTAGTGGACAAATCCAACGTGGTAGAATAATACAACTTATTAAACTATGCTTGAATAAGAAATTTATTCAACTTAAATTAATTCAATCCAAGTTGAATTACTATTTATTAATAAAAAATATAAGTATTAATATAAATATAATTTTAATATTTTAAATTTTAAACATTATTCAACTATTAAAAAATATATAAAACTCTTCGATGAAGGAAAAAGGCACGTTTTTTCCTTTTGGGCACTTTATAAAGGAAGAACCGCGACAATAATGCGTGACCAATGAAGGGAGAATGGTTGGCTGGCTGCAATATGCGTAAGTGGCCAATAGCACTATTACGTTTATGGCGTGCCTTTTTTCTCCATTTATAATTCGCTTTATTACGTTTTGCATTGTGAAAGCATAACTTTTAACTTGAATGTTTAAATTACTGTTTAAAAAATTAAATTTTATAATTAAATTTTAATAAAAATATTTTTAATTATAAATAGTAATTTAAGTCCGACTGAATTGACCTAAATTGAAAAATTTTTATTTAATTATAGCCTAATACATTGCGATCTTCTACCATATTGGCATTTATTCACACTATGATCTTCCCACGTAACATTTAGACGTGTCCTAATAGTATTTTAATTTTTTAATGAATAAAAAAATTAAAAAAATAAATAATGAAAGAAAACAAATTTATATATTCGTTTCATAATTATGTTTAAGGTTTTTTATATTATAAATTTTGATACATAAAATTTATTTATATTAATACTTATATATTTTTATAATTAAAATTATATAAAATAATTTTATTTACTTAAATAGTGATTCGAGTTGAGTCAACCTTATTGGTTTAGACAAACTATCTAGCCATAAACAGATTTACTTTAAATGACAAAGAAAAATAAGTAAAAAAAAAAAAGTTTTTATAGCTCACGTAATAACAAAATTATATAAAAATAATATTTAACAATACCAATTTTTTAAAAATATTTTAATAAAAATCATTTTTAAAATAAAATAATATTTATAATTTTCAAAAAAAAAAAAATTCTCCCAACTTGGTCAATTACAGGGAGAGCCTTTTTTCCTAAGCTTTAATTCTCTTTATTTTTCATTCTTTCACCGGGATTTTTTTTTTTTAATTTAATGATTTAGATATAATTTTTTTATCTAATAATCAGGATTAATTAAAACTTACGAAAAAAATTATTTTAAGAAATTTACCTTAGAATTTTTTTCAGATACTCGCTTTTGGACGAATGCAGCACTTTCTGGGATTTTAATGCTTACCGCCAGTTGTTCTGTTTTTTGTTGGAATATTTTAGCTGTAAAAATCATGCATTGTTTTTCTACCGTCCAACTTTAACTCGATTGGATTCGAAATTTTATGAAATATTATTTTTTACTTAAAATAATATATATTTTATTTAAATTTAATTATAAAATATAAAAATATTAATATAAAATATTTTTTAATAAAATATATAATGATTCGAACATAATGAATTGATCAAATTTAAGTTTAAACTTATAATTCAAAATTTTTTCAATCGTGACTTGATATGACTCGACAATGGACACCTCTATTTCTCCTTGAAGTGAAACAACTCAAACAAGTGAAATTGTATTACAAATAAATCTTCATCAATGCAATATATATATATATATATGTTCAAAAATGTATATAATGAAAGATTTATGTCTTTAATAATTTATTAATTTAATTATTTTATCTTATTTTATTTATTTGCTTATTAAATTAATAAAATATTCACTATTTTTTTATTTTTTAAATCAATAATGTTGTTATTAAACGAAACTATTCCCAGTTGATAATTTTCATTCAAATTTGAAAATGACGAACTTATTTTATTCAATTTTTTGGTCTTAAAAATTTATAAGAAAAAAACTTCCAAATTTATTGTTAAGAACAATAATAATAAGGTTTTGAAAGAATATTAGAAAAATATTTATTAATTGAGAATAAAAATATCTTATTTATCTAGCTATTAGGTCAGGGAAAACCTTAAAGTATTATTTATTAGATGAGAATTAAAAAAAAATTGTAATTAAAGATGATAATTATGACTAAATTGGCGAAATGATAGAATATTTAAATTAGAAAATCATGTTAAATTTCAATAATATATAAATGACCATATAAGATTAGACATTAATGATTTTAATATAAATATATAATAAGTAAAACAAATACATAGCCTTTATATATATATATATATATA
>JBBYHM010000020.1:6602678-6614839 GCA_038381775.1 Adansonia rubrostipa | reverse complement strand
AATTTCATATGTAAATATAAATTTTAAAATTATAAATATTTGTAATATCTACAAATTTTAAACATTAAATAATAAATATAAAATATTTAAAAATATAGTAAATTATCATAAGTTAGGTTCAATACCCTAATTTAATTTAATGAACATATCTTTTATTTTTAAATGTAATTTTAAAAAAAATAAAAATGATCAAGATAAAAAATTTTAAATTTTTATCTAAAAACTCAAATAAAAATTCAAAAAAAAAAATCAAAGCCTTTTACCAATGATACGCATTAATACTAACTGATATTGATTGATATGATACGCATTAATACTAACCTTTATTGATTGATATAGGCTTGTATAGGTTGGTACAATCAATATAAAAACCAAATATATACACACACACACACATATATATATATATATATATATATATATATATATATGATGCTAATACAACATATTAAAATAAATTATGCTTGCACGGTTAATACGAAAAGAAGCATTTAACACAACACGTACACACATATTGTTAAGTCTACGTTAAAGACACTAATTTACTTAAAAAAAATTGTGGGACTCTACCATTGAATTTATTAGAATCCTTAAAATGAAAAATTGATCATCTAATCATGCACATAATCATATACAGAAAATCCCCCATACAGAGGGGACTCATCGTTGGAATGAAGAAGGGAGTAGCAATAATCGCAGAAATAACAGGGGTTCTCCTTTGCCCACTTATCATCAACAGTGACCTTTGTAGCTCTGGTAATGTTACAAACATTGCATTTCTGAACTCGGGGCTTTAGTTGAAAGATCATTATTGGATAAGCTGCTCGGTTTTTTACGTCCTCAGGATGAATCAACCTCATGTCCCGAATAACGATCGTGTGCTTGCAGTTGCCCTTTCATCAAACAAAATATTGGATAAAGATTGCGTATAACAGATATTGAAAAGCATAATCAATAGTTTAAACCTTTTTAAGTTCCAGCAATACCGTTGGATACACGATAATCCGATTCGGAACTTTGATGATGAATACCTCTACTTTATAAGTTAACGAAAGTCATGAACGGTAAAAAAAAAAAAAAAAAGGAAGGCCGTACCTGATGACAATAGAGATATCCAGAACCAAGTTGAAACCTAAAGTCGCAGAACCGAGTCTTGTGCATATCAGCAGCTTTGAAGTGGGGCAACCTTGAAGGTTCCACACTGCCTAAAATTGCTTTTTGCTTTTGTTGCAACTCACCAGTTGTTATGCTTTCCCATTTTTTAAGAGCATCATCCTTAGAGTTTCGAAGCCAATCGAATATAGGTTTACTGTAATCTATGGCAGAGGAATCTCTCAAATCATTGATAAATGTATCCTGCAGAAATACAACAGTTAATTTAGAAATACCCATGTCAGATGTATATCAAGATTGTCTATAGGGTTATGACCTTCTTAAGGCCCTCTAAACACATGAAAAAGCTTTAAAAAAATTTACCTATATGTGTCCCACATTATCACCCAAGTCCAAGTAACTTAGATTGGGTTTCTTAAAAAAAAAAAAAAAATGAACGTACCCATGTTGGATACATGCCCGTATCTGACACTTACACCTAAGTCTGAGTAACTTATATCAGGTTTCTTCAAAAAAAAATTAAAAATACCCATGTCGGATACATCCGTGTCCAACTCACACCTGAGTCTGAGTAATTGAGATCAGGTTTCTTACTTCTATAAGGAAATATCCAGAAGGATCGTACTGGCCAGCCTTCTGCATCACCTGGTCTGTCAAGCAGTATATCTTGTCCTTAAGTTCAGTCAAGGTTTGATGGCCCAGGACCAAGAACTCTTGGACCTACAATAATCCAAAAAGATGTCAATACCAGCAGATGGAAGAAGCAAGAGAATGAATAGTTTCTGCAAAAGTCAAGTGTTAGCAACATTATACTATGTAACTCCGACTCTTCATTTTTCTTAAAGTATTTGTGTCTGACGTATTTTTGGACATAGGTAAGGAGATATGACTCTCCAAATACAAGGAAAAGCTTTGAAAATTGAAAATACTCATGTCAAATACATACCTGTATCCGACACTCACACCCTAATCCGAGTAACATAGATAATGTAACTTTTGATGGTTCTTATATATGTTAAGGTATTATCATGCATATAATAAAACGTTACTATTTTCATTTACCGAATAATATCAGAAATAAACCAAGTAGAAGCTTATGATCAGGTTCAGTCAACTCATTAATAACAAATATAAGTGATTAGAATACAAGAAAAACTAAAAATTCAACACAAAGTGATTTAGAACCGAGAGGCACACCGCACCTTTGACCATTTTCGTATGTTATGGTAGACCTCGACACAAAGAACTACTTCGGGGTATAACACTGGTATGTGCTCTTCAACATCCATGGACTTGACCTGTCATTCATCCAAAGGAAAGTAAGAAAGAATACTGCAAGTATCATAAGACTGAAAACAGTAAGCCCGAGCTTCAGTCCTCAAATTGACTGCCTTGCAACCTCTTAAAGATTGTCATCTTCATCTTATCTTAAATGATCAGACAACAATTAATTTTCTTCAAACCGTAACAGAAAGCATCCAAAAGGTTTGAATTAGGACACAAGAATAACATAGCACCTCAGAGATCAATTTCAGATTTTAGCCAAACAAAAAGACCATCTGCAATAAATGCACAAAGGAACCTTCGGCAAACCTTTCCAGAGGAATTCATAGACCGGAGGGATTTCATCCTTTCAATTTTATCGGGCGATGGGATGGCTGCACAATCACTGATCTTGGAGATGGCACTGAACCAAAATTCATAGACAACAGTTAGTACGATAATAAAAAAAGGTTTTATCAGTTAAAGAATACCGCAAGCAGATCTCAATACAAACTTCAAAGAATGTAGCGTTGCAGTTGCTTTGTCTTCATCCTGCTTTTGTTTAATCTTCGCAAGTTCCTCCACCTTTCTGACATACATATCCTGGAAATGCAACAGTTCGTTAAGAAGGAAATGTTAACGGAAAATACAAGATATGTTTGAGAGGGATCTTTTCAGTCTTAGACCATTACTCGCAATCCAATTAAAAGAACATACTTGCCGAGAAAGCAAATCATGAGGCAAACTATCGAGCAAGTAAATTAAACATTTTAGCAGGAATAGCAAACAGTTTTTAAATATTGAAATGTCAAATTTCAACATAATTAAATAAGAACAGAACAATAAACTATAATAGTAAATATGATTAGATTATAGTACTTAGACGTAAAAGAAATTCAATAGGACCAGTGCCATACTTCAACAAGATGATTATTCGTTTTCCTTCTCCTTCGCTTCTTTGAGACTTTCTTCCTTTCCATTGCAGTTCCATCCAAATCCGTATCAGGACACCCATTTGAGGACTTGATTGAAGTTGAAGCATTCTCTATTGCTGAGCTCTCTAGACTTGCATGTTTGTTTCTCGATTTTCTACGATTACTGCTGTACAAATTGTACAAGTGAGTACAGCTAAAGCTGGAAAACAGAATGATATCACTCCTAAAAACTTGAAGATCCCTATCTATAGCCAAGGAATAAAGAAATAACGTAATAAAGGAGGAGGTGAAAAATAAATCCCAGAATCAGGAAAATAAATTTGAAGAAATACAAAATCATTTTCAAAAAAGAGCTGTGTTTTAGATCAACTGAAAAGGGCTAGGATGATTAACAAGCAATATGCATACAGCTTACCTGAAGCCGTTTTCTAAACCTTGAGCAGCATTTCCAACATGCTCATCCTCCTGCAATAACGGCAATTAATAAAACCAGAAAACACACTAACCTATGTTGCCTCCATTTTCATTTTCTTGAAGTATCCGTATCCGACACCCGTGTCCAACGCATGTCAAAACATAGAGAATAGGGATATGACCCTACAAAAACTCTCCAGATACATGGAAAAACATAGAAAGAAATGGACTTAGCAGTATCGGACACATACACATCCGACAGACACCCCAGTCCATGTAACACACAACTAAAATAAAGCAATACTAGCTATAGTACTAGCTAGGTACTATCCATTTTTATAATGTCAGCACTGACCTTAAAAGCTTCCTTGAGAGCCATTTCTACTAACTCTTCTTCCTTAAGAATTTTAAGGTCATCAACACTGAAAAGAGTAGAATTACTAGTAAAAACAAGTCCAGATCAAGAGACATGTATAGATGCAATAAATTCCAAATCATCAATGAAAAAATTTTTTAAAAAATGGAAATGAAGATGGGGCAATACTAGGGGTGTAAATGAGACAAATGTGCTCGCACACTATTCAGATTCAACTCAAACTAAGTTCGAATTCAGCTCGATCATTGTCGAGCCAAGCTCGATCTCAAGCAGCTCTAGCTATCAAGCAAGCAAAATTCGAGTATCTTAATGCTTGACTCGAGTAGCTTGTAAGCCTAATCAAGCTTTTTTTACTTTTAATTAGTAATGAAAAAAACTCAATTCAAATCCAAACTCAAGCGCAAATAATCAAGTTTGAAATCAAGCATGGGAATCGAGCTTATTTTAACCAAGCACACGAGCTTTATCGAGTCTAATCAAAGAAGGTTGAGCCAAGCTTTGAGCCTCGAACTTTTATTAGAGCTCGACGGCTTTGGCTTGATTATACTCCTAGTCAATACTAACCAGATATCCTCAGACTCAGACAGTTGAGTTGAATCACATTCAGCCTCTAATTCCTAAAAAAATCAAAAAAAAATTATGGTAAAAACAGAGCAAAAGATAATGATTTTCAAAGGGAAAGTTTCAAATAATCTAAAAGAATTTAGAACCTGGAGTTGGTGAAGAAGTGAGTTTTGAAACTCCGGTACGCTGGTGAGAGGACTAATAAGATTCGGAATATAAATAGGGCCACCCTTTGGAATTGAGCAATTTGTTTCTTCTTCTTGTATCATATTCATCCTATTCGACTCCATTCTTATTCCTTCAAGCTTCTTCCCTTCTGATTGTTTCAGAACAAAAATGGAAAATCAATGCCCTCGAAATCAAAATAAAAGAAAAGTAATGCAGAAATTAAAAGTAAAAATAAAATAAAAATTCAAACGAATTTGGGTTATGCTTATGGAAACCAAAGAGACTTTGCTAAGAACTGAGAAAACTAAGAAATCGGTACCTTTGAATGAAAAACCGCCAGGAAGCAGCGACGGCGGCGACGAGAAAGCGGGGCTTAGATCAGCTAATGGAACGAATACATGAATTTTTGAATCTAATTATCATCTTGATTTGGACCAAAATACGTAGTTAATGGAAGAAACATTTGTTAAGGTAGATATTCAATAACTAATAATCCTAAGAGTCTTTTATTATATATAACTAGGGAGGTGACCGAGAACGGCAGCGCGGGCGGTGGTCACTGTGGCCGGTTTCTGGGTTTCAATTGTAGTCGGCTTAATGTTTCCAGCGACAGGCGTTCGAGTGTTTTGAGAGAACTTAGGAGGCGAGAGAGAGAGAGAGAGAGTGAGAGGGCTACGCAGCACTAAAAATGTATCGTTTGGAGCACGCGGATCCTCGCGTCAGCCTACGGAATATCGGACCCGATATCAGACAACTCGATCCGAAGATTAAAAGGATGTGAAGGACCAACTGGCCTGACCTGTAGTACGGCCCAACCTGTTGAAATAAGTCTCATCCTTGGTTTTCGGGCCTCCTGCATTGGGCTTCTTTATTTGGATCATTGTTGGGTATGATTTTATTATCTTGATAGTTTTGCATAGATTAATAAAATAGACCTATAAATCGAATTGGACCAAATTAAAATAAAAAAAAATTAAAGCGGTGACTTAACTCATAAACAAATTTATTAAAAATTAAAATTAAATAACCGATCACTTAGATTCTTTATAATAATTGTAGCAATTAACTATATTTTATGCGTTAATCAAATGAAATGAAGGACAATATTTTGGAAATCTCCCATGAGTGGTGGGTTCAAAGATCCCTTATTTCTTTGTTTCACTTCTAGCAAAAGATGTGGTGACATAAAATCCAATCCCTTTTCTTTTATATAGTCAATTGATTTATAAATAGAAAAGATGTTATTAATTAAATTAAAAAATTATTGTTATATCAAACAAGATAAAACAATGAGATACATTATATATATATATATATATATATATATATTCTTGCATTGAAGCATTTTAACTCAAAATTTAAGAAATTAAAGGAAAATTTATAGTCTTTATTTGTCATGTTTTCATGTTTTCTAACCTTTGCTGTGCCAAGTTCAACTGAAGTAGCAAAAAGACATCAAGAACTAATCTTTAAGGTTAAAAAATGGAATCAGTGATTAAACTGGTGTGACTGACGATTATTGATTCAATTAACAGGTTTAATTAAAATAATTTTTAAAAAAATATTTTTTTAATATTAATAAAGTATACAGTAAATAACTAATAGAAATATGCATTTAGTTTAGTGATATAATTTTTAAGGTTTTCATAATTTTCAAAAAATATATATTTAATTTTTAAAATATTTTTTTACTAATTAAACTGGTTTCAAATCGATCCAAGTTATTCTCAATTATTTGCAAAGCATTGACCGAATAAATCTTCGATTTTTAATTAAATTATTCCAATCAATCAATCTGATTTTTTCATCTTAGCTAATCTTTGGTTTGTGCATAAAGAAAGAAAAAATTGGTTGGTCAGATAATGACAATCTAATCTTGGCTTTTTAGCATAAATTATCCAGAATTTGTCCTCCCTAATCAAAACATTATAAACCCAAATTGTCTGACATGTTCAATTTGTAGTACATATTGTTTTAGAACTTTTAATCAAGAACAAAAGTCAACTTCCCTTAACTTGGAATAAATCTTGTACATTATATGCTTTTGGATGTTTTATTTTATTTTATTTTATTTTTTTTAACATTTGACTGCCTCCAACTGCAACTCAATAAATTTTGCTTTCAACTACATCTGAATTTTCAACTAATTTCCCCTTAAATGGCTTGGGATTGGACCACTTCTTTTCCAACACATTTGTTAGTATAAAGCATGTTTTAATCCATGATACGTGAAGGGTTAGAAATGTTCGAAATAATATTTATCGGATATTATTTTTTAAAGATATTAGTATAAATTATTTTAAATTCTTCATCATTCATTTCCGAACACTTGGAAAGAATATTAATAATAGTAACCCATGAAAGAAAAGAAGTGAATTTGCACCCACTACATGATTAACTTTTTTTTGCCAATATATTTTGTGATAAATTATTTTACCCATGAATTTTTTTGATTTTAAGTGAAATTAATAAAAACAAGAATTAGCCTATTAATTACTCCAACATTTGCTTCTGTTTTTTTCCCTTATGAATACCATTTAGATGTACTCATGGCTGAGTCAAATTAGATCGTAATTTTTTAAATTAATAAATATTATTTTAATATTATTTATTTATATATTTATGATTATATTTAAATAAAAATATATTTTCATTAATAAAAATATGTCAAATTAGTTTAAATTAAAAATTTTTATCTAAACTCAATTTAATATAATACAAATACGACATAAAAATAATTAAAATATTAGATAAAAATATATAAATATAAAACAAGTATATAAATCTATCAAAATATTACGTGAAATATTATATATTTTAAATATATTATCAAATAAAATATAATACAAATGGACAACTAAGATGTAAACTTTACCCCAAAGTTAAGCTAGTTTCTTACAAAAGACCAAAATTTTATGCTACTATGGTTATTCATCCTATCTATATTTACCTAATTTTGTTTTATTAGTTCTTTTGTTAACTTTTAAAGGCTATTTAACTTTTCCTTTGACAAGATTTAAAGTTGAAATCGGCAGTTTCAAAGTTTGTGAGAATTTGGAGCTGAAGCAATGGAACCTTCAAATTTATGCCATTCCCAAATCCACACGGTAAGGGAAAAATAATAACATACTAATATTACCGGTTAATACGAAAATGGTATCATTTAAAAATTTTTAAAAATAAATATAAATAATTTTATTTTTAATAATTTATAAATTTAATATTAATAATACGTCAAATATAAATTTTAAAAAATAAATAAAAAAATAAAATTATCTTTTTTAAATTCAAAAATAAAATTAAAATGATCACTTTTTATATTTATTTTTAAATATACATTAAAATCATTAGATAAATTTTAATAATACTTATAAAATTAAAAAACTCCATTATATGATAATAATCTGAAATAAAATACTCCCTTAAAATTACCGGATTTTAATTTTAATATACTCAAATTAAGGCGAAAATTACTACAAAAAGGAAAAGTTTTTAAGGATCAAAGGAAAAAGCTCCCTGACTTCTCCGATTTACTCCTCCATGGGGAAAGTAAAACTCTGCCATTTCAACGATCATAGGTAAAAATTTACTTTTTTTAACTTGAAATCAACCAAAAATGGCCTCTTTTTTTCTTCCATTTCCTATGGCTTTAAAACTGATAAATTACCATGGGCCGTTAACATCGCTACAGTTTTTAACCATCGGCGATTACGTCATCGTTTCCTTCTCCGTCATCACCATCTTCGTCCAGCCACCGCTCCACCGGCGCGCACTCAGCTTTATGGCGGAGCTTCCAATCAAGCGCCTGGCAAGCGCGTGAGCAGTAATTCACAGCCCCACAAACCGAACACCTGCGGAACTCGTGCTTTCTTGTTTCCGGCCTCCCGCAACCAGCGTGCGAGCATAGCCTCAGCCCCGGACCGGGCATCCCGCCTCGAGCGGCGAACCACTCCGCTAAGAACCTACTAGCCGGATGCGCCGCAGGCGCCGGCACATTGCATCCGAAATCACTCAGCAACGGGCATCCCGACGCTGTACGATGATGGTGATTAGTGTGCGGGATTTGGTGTGGGCTCCAAGTGAGCCAAGAGCGCGTAGAGAGTTTAGAACCAGCTGCTGATGATGATGATAAAACCGTCGCTAGCTCTCGGGCGTTGGCTTGGACGAGAAACCGACGGCCCTCGGCGATGTTTTGTCGAACGCCGTACCCGTCCTGCAGGCAGTGGCCGAGCTCACGCAGGGCATCGATGTGGCCAAGAAAAGCAGCTCGAGCGCACAAAGCCACCCCGGCTCTAAGATCCTTGTCGTTTTTAGAGCCGCCACTGCCGTTGAACTGAATAACAGCCAAGGAGTAAAGCGCCTGCGCGTGGGAGCTAACCGCCGCCTTCGCCATAAGAGAAGCTCCACTCCCTCGATTTTGTAAACAGTAGAAACGAATCTGTTGCAAATCATAAAACAAGTCAAAAAAATTTAAAATTTTAAAAATAATAATAAAATCAGTTCGTAAAATAAAATTATTTCTTCCGATTCAACTCACCATGCCAAGAGTGTAACAAGCTTCTACATTTCCGGCATCAGCGCAAGTCTTTAAGAACCGATGAGTTGACTCGGACCAGTTTTTGGCTTTAATGGCAAACACTTTCGAAGAAGCTTTGGATAGCACCACAGAATTGAGCGCTAAACAATTTAATCTCTTGCATCTGTTTCACAAAATCAAATAAATTCGTAAGGAACAAGAACAAAAAGGAAATCCAAACTGTGATGAAATCAACGAATCGTCGACTTACGTAATCGAAATATTGATGAAATCGGAAGGACAACGGGCGGTGGAGCTCAGTTTGCAGAGTATAGAAATGATGAGATCATCAGGTAAAGCGTCGAACAAATCAGTCTTTACAGATATCTCCGGCAAGAATCTTTGCCGTTTCCGGCAAGCCATATTATCTCCGGCGAAATCACTCCGTTTAACTAAAATCTTATCTACACAAACATCGGCTCTAGGGTAACAAAACCCTCGCCTTGTTCTCATTTCTCGTGTCTATCACTAGCTTTCGATGTCTTTTCGTCGTAGCAGCTCGAGAGAAGAAGGGCGGATAGCTTAATAATAGAAAACGGAGACCTTACAAATAAAAGTGTGATCCGACTCTTCGTGTGTGTGTGTGTGTATATATATATATATATATATTATATTTTATGCATTTATATATTATATTATATTTTATGTATTTATATGTATATTATATTTATATATATATATTATATATTTATTATATTATAATTATATTTAAAATATTATATATATGTATATAATTTTAATATATTATAATTTATATTATATTTTAATATTTTTGACGAGTCCTCTTGAACAAAATATAGAATATCTACATTTTAAAGTAAATATATGTAGTAGAACGAAAAAAAAATTTGTGTTTTGCTTACACGGGATTAGGTATTTACTCTTTAATATATATTATTTAAATTTAAAATGAGTATCAGATATATCGATAAGAATATACTTAATATATTTTAAAATTTTTTCATATATTTATAAGATAGAAAAACTTTAAAAGTCAATAATAAGATGACACATGTCTAGATAATATATTAAAAAATAAATAATAATATAGCTTTAGATATAGATATTTAAATATTTTATTTAAATATAAATATAAATATAAATATTTTTAAAAATTTAAAAAAATCATATATTTAATCAGTTGTAATAATTAATTTTTATCACTTTATGGTAAATGAGAAAATTATAAGAACATCAAATACGTCCACGTATTAATATTTTATCCAAAAACAAAAAGAGTTTAACTCAACTTGTAATGTTAATAAAGCAAAGAGAATTGCATTAGCACCTTTTATTCCCCTTAATGTCAATGGCATTCTCATCAACAGATTTTGCATCGATTCGAAGGGTGAGCATTTTTTAAAAAATAAAATAAAATAAAGTGAGATGATTTAAGTAAATATTTATTTCATACTGTCTTGTCTTATATTTTAAAAATTAGTATTTTATTTTTTAAAATATTTTATATATTTTAATAATATATATTAAATATATATTATATATTATAATATTAAAATTATGTTAATAAATAAATTACGATATATTTTGACTATATTAAATTAAAAACAATTAATGAAAAAGTGGGACGAAATGGAATGAAGTCGAATGATAACATCATAGACTAATTGACATTCATGGAAACGAAAATTTTCAACATCCATATAACCGAGTGAATGTGGATAAGACAATTATCGATCCCGTCAAGCTATCTTTTTTTATCAAGTAGATCTTTGATCATTTCGAATAAAAAAATTAATATTAAGTATTATATCACATAAAAAATTTAATAAATTAAAATCCAACAAATAAATCAATTATCAAATCAATATATAATTAAATAAATTTAACATAAATCTGATTGTCACGCAAAAAATGTAATAAATTAAGAAGATTAAAGCAAAAAAAATAATAAAAACACACAAGATTTACGTGGTTCAATTAACGTGACTTACATCCATGAGCATGGAGAGAGATTTTTTATTTTATTTTGAAGAACTGATATAATGTTACAAGAAAAAACTTTAGAGCTGTATAAATACTATCACTAAACATGTTCGGATTGCTCCAATTACAAAAAAAGAAAAACCGACCTAAGCCCTCCACTTTCACCACGAACCTTTATTTTTTTCTTTTTGAATCGAGTTTTTACTATTTCAAATTATATCATAGTTCAAAACGAATCATAAAATTCAAATCACTCAATGTCGATAAATTCACCTGAGATGAAATTTGAATTAGAGAACTAAAAATTCTAAATCTTCTTCTTGCAATAAAGATGATGTCTTTTTAACTTTATTTAATAACATATTCAGAATGAAAGAAGAAACAAAAAGGCTACCTTGAATTATTTTCATTTTTTTAAAATTCAATAATTGTTCCTTTTTGTACCAAAATGGCAGAATAATTTTATAATTTAAAAAAATGTTTCGACCGTCAGGTAAAAGCAATAAAGCATAATGTCATCGCTATATAGGGAAATAAATTCAAACGTGAAATGATATATTAGTTTAATATCATCTAATAATGCATACCTTCAAAAGAATCTGGGGCTTTTGAATATAATATAATTATATAATATAAATAGTTTATTAAAAATAATTAAAATTAACATAAATTATAATATGATATAAAAAAATAATATATATAAAATAAATATATAATTTCATTAAAATATATAATACAAATTATTAAATTTAGTTTAAATATATTTAAAATATTTGCTGCCTATGAGCGATGGACATCATTCTTATTC
>JBBYHM010000020.1:6559231-6580543 GCA_038381775.1 Adansonia rubrostipa | reverse complement strand
TTAAATTGGGTTTGTGTATAAATTAAATAAAATATTTTATAGTATTTTTAAAGTTTCACAATAAATTTGGTTAATTACAAATTTTTAACTTAAAAATTTAAAATCAAATTAAATTTAATAAAAATCAAATTAACACTATATAGAATACTACAACTTAAATTTATTTTCTGTTTTCTCAATTTTTTTCACATCTATCCGTTTGCCTACAAGTGTCTATAGGCTCAGGTCGAGTTGCGACTTGAAAATTTTTTTACGTTTCGTAAACTTAAATAGGCTCAGCACGACTTGAAAGCTTTTGTTGTTAATAATTGATAAAAAAAATTAAAAATAATTTTATAGTAAATTTACATAAAAAAATAAAATTTTAATTATTAAATAATGATTCGAGTCAAATTTAATAAATCTAAATAAAAAAATTTTATCCGAAACCCTACCCTTTAGACTTGTTTAAGGGTTGGGCTACCTGCCCAATCCGAAAATTTCATTCCATATTTGGGAGGGTTTGGATAAAAATATTAGACCCGAAAAATAAGTTTTGACAAAAAAATTAGACCCGATTAAAAAATGGGTCAAGCCTTGGTTCCAACTTTCAAAGTCCGAGCCTGACCGGCCCATTTTACTATTACATTATATATATTTATTTTATATTTTATGTATTATGTAACTTTTATCATATAAATAATATATAATAAAGATTAAATTTTTTAAAAAATATATTTTTTAAAAATAAATTATAAAAAAATATATTTTTTTATAATAATATGGATGAGTCTAAACAGATTTGAACTGTTTATTTACAAATATAATTGAGCTTAGATAAAATTTAAAGATTATTTCTTAAATTAAATAAATAAATATATTTAATATTAATATTATACTCAAACTCGATCCGAATTCGGATCGACCAAAGCTATAAGCATATTTTTTTTAAGTAAAAATGAAGTTAGTTGAAAAAAGAAAGGACATTAATAAAACAACAAACTCTACGGTTGGCAGAGAAGCGTCGGTAAATAACTATCAGCGTCGAGCGACAGCCTCCATCTTTTGGATAATATGAGATGAAATAAAGGAAAAAAAGAGAAAGAAAATCAAAGTCTCAATCAACACGTAATTAATTAATTGAAAAAAAAGAGAAAGGGAATTATTGAAAATCGAAGAATAAAGAAGAAGAAGAAGAAGAAAGCTGAGAATTTTTTTTTTTGTTGTAGAGAGATCTGAGTTGTTAAAGGGTATACAAATGGGGACTCTTCAAACATGGAGAAAAGCGTATGGCGCTCTTAAAGACACCACCAAAGTCGGTCTCGCTCATGTCAACAGCGATTACGCGGTAATTTTCTTTAAAGTTTTTCATTTGAAAAATTAAAAAAAAAAGAAAAAAAAAAGATCTCTTTTCTATATTTAGTATGTGAATTTTTATTGAATTTTGATTTTGTTATTTGTGAAATTGTTTATAATTAGGATTTGGACGTGGCCATTGTTAAAGCTACGAACCATGTCGAGTGCCCTCCAAAAGAAAGGCATCTTAGAAGTGAGTTCCTTTTTCCGTTTGGGCTTTTTAAGTACGAATTTGCAGATCTAATCTAATTTCCTGGAGTTTTCGATTTTTTGCGATTGGATATGTGAGGATTTGGGTTGATTTTTTGGTTTTTGGATTTTTTTTTTTACCTTTTTGTAGAAATCTTTGTTGCTACATCAGCGATTCGGCCTCGAGGCGATGTTGCGTATTGCATTCATGCACTTTCCCGCAGATTGGCCAAGACTCGTAATTGGACGGTATTATTTGCTGATTTTTATCGTGATTGAAACCGAACTAATTGGATTTCCCATTTTAATTTGATTTTGAACCAATGTGTAATTCGATGATAATGCTTTTGCTTTAAAATTAAGTGGGGTTTCCGATTGGTATGATTTACGCTCAGTTAACGTGAATGATTCCAGAATTAAATTAGTTTCTTATCACTTTGTGGCTTGCTTATTTGTTAGATTTTTTAGCATCAGTTATATTAATATGAATATGAAATTATAGGAGGTACTACTATGCATAATATGTAAAATCTATGCTAAGTAATGGTACGAGAGTTCAGTTAACTACCTTTGCTCTAAAACCTTAAGAAGTTTTTGTGGACCATGGACCTTGTTTCTTGTTGTTGAACTTTGTTAATATAATGCGCCATGCATTTTTGTTGATTCTTTGGAGTAGTTTGTCTCTGCAACTTTGGAATAGTTTCTAGACACACTGAAATGATATGGACTGCAACTAGAATTATCATTTTTGTTTTTGATGTAATGCTTTTATTCTCAGCTTTGATATACTGATTTAGAATTGAGGATATTTGTCTCCAAGATGGGCAAGATGGGATAACTCCTATAGACGATAAAGTGGGTGAAAACCATTTATGGTGGTTTGACCATATAGGACGCAGAGGGATGGATCTGTTGGAACTTGGGAGGATGGAGCAAATTGACATTGCAAAGGGTAAAAGGTTGGAGGGACGACCGAAAAAGACAAGCTTGGGTGTGATAAATAATTATATGAAACTTTTGGAATTTGAAGATAGAATGGTGGTGGATCGGAATGATTGAGGAGTAGAATTCTTGTACCAGATGTAAATGTTTCTATGTCTTGGTTCTTTTAGCCGATCTCAAATATATTGAGTTAAGGCTTGCTGGTTTGGTTTTTTGGTTTGTTTTCATTCTCAGCTCTGATACGATGAATTAGCCTCTCTTTTGGTGGATGACTATTATCTTCGTGGGCATGTTCTGAACCCATATTAAACATAGGATTTAATGAATGTCATAAAAATGATTTCACCACTTAGAACCTTCTAGGCAATGCACATTCTTATTAGTTAAACTTGTTCAAATTTCTTTATTTAGTTGCTAATTTTCATAAAATGTGTTGGCTAATTTTGATATTTAAAACTGGGGCTAATGTATGAATAGTGGGATGGAACTGGTTACTGAATTGCAAAATCTTTTATGTATAAAAAATCCAATTGATGGCTTGCTCTAGAACACAGAGCTTTGTCTCTGGTATTTTCTGGGTTTACTGGCAGAAGCCTTAAAGACAGGATTCTTATGCTGCAACTACTTATTTGGAGTTGCTAGCATTATTGAAAGTACAGAATGCTTTAAATTTAGTATTCATACTTCTGTGTTCCAATGCTATCTTGTTTCACTGGATAAACAGCTCTCCTCTTTTATGTTTTCAACCTTTCAATTCAATGAAGATGGTGGCTATGCTTAAAACTGTATGTCTGATGAGTTTTTCTTCCTTTTATATTTTGCTTGTGAATAGTGAAGGGGTGTAAAACGAAATGGAAGCTTCCTGATGATCTATCATTCTTTCATGCTAAATATACATTTTTCAGCTGCTTGTTTTGTTTCCTTTGACACCCTGGTATTTGCACGAGCTTTTGCCTATGCATGAATGTAGTACATTTCATCCATTTTGAATGGTAAACAGATGGTAATGCATGTTTATGGTTCTTGAATTGCTTCATTCTTTCTGTGCATCATAATTTACCAATTATGAATTGAAAAATAAGTTGCATTATCTGTCAGTGTCTAGCCCTTTTCTTGATATGGGTAAACGAACTTATATTGTAATTTTTCCTTTTACATAATTTGATAGGTTGCATTGAAAACACTCATAGTTATCCATAGGGCATTGAGGGAGGGTGATCCTACTTTCAGAGAAGAACTCTTAAACTTCTCACAAAGAGCACGCATTCTCCAACTTTCTAATTTCAAGGATGATTCTAGCCCCATTGGTGAGCTTTTAATCTCTCTCTCTCTCTCTCTCTCTCTCTCTCTCTCTCTCTCTCTCTATACTTGCTTGTGTATGGGTGTGCATATGTGTGCATGTGCTTCTCAATGTGTCTTCTGGTCACCATTAGTAACTTCCGATTGATTTGCTTACTTCCTCCCCCACCCGTGTTTATATATGCCCTTCAGCATGGGATTGCTCTGCCTGGGTACGTACATATGCGTTGTTTTTGGAAGAAAGACTTGAATGTTTTAGGATTCTGAGGTACGACATTGAAGCTGAGCATCTCCCAAGACCTGCCCAGGGGCAGGATACGGTATCACTCTTTTGAGAATATTTGTTCAAGTGAATTACACAGGTGTCTGATTTTATGCTTTGTGGGGGCCTGCTGCAAAATTTTGTTCTCTTTAATGGGCAGGATTTCAGCCGAACCAGGGAGTTGGACAGCGAACAATTGTTGGAGCACTTGCCTGCTCTGCAGCAATTGCTTTATCGTCTCATTGGTTGCCAGGTATTTTATTTTCTGTTAATCTCATATAATGAGTTTTGTTTCCTTAATATGTTGAGATTCTGTTATTTGTTCATATTTTTTCATCCCATCTGGTAATTTAATATACTTCTCTGCTCTCTTGCAGCCGGAAGGTGCTGCTGTAGGGAACTATGTTATACAGTATGCCTTGGCTCTGGTATGTTTGCTTTCTCTTTCTTCATTATGTATTTGTGTCATCTGCTTCTGAAATCTTATTTCAAATTTATCACTAGAGGTGTATGTATGTTTTCCTCTGGTTAAATTCATTGTTCAAGTGTCTCAAGAAGAGTTGAATCATATTCTATGTAGGCATCCAAAAGGTACCTGTCAAGCAGTTCTTTGCTATTTTATTCAACTGGTGTGATGATTTTATTATTAATGAGCACCTTAGGTATAATTCTAATCTAGTCCAAGTTCATGTTCTGACTGAGTTTTCTACTAGTGGAATCTGGGTTCTCCTTCTGTTAAATTTAATGTCTCTCATTAAAGTGTTTTTCATTTTCCATGTGCAAGGTGTACAAAGTTCTTAGAATTATTTTCCCTCGACAAGTAATAACCAAAAAGCAGGGGGAAGAATCTTCCGGAAAAGCAGTACTCCAACATCTCATCCTAGTATCCCAATTTTTTTTTTTTTTGGATGAACAGCACAAATTCATAAATTTCTCTGATAACTGACTCCCTTGATCCTCTGGACCCTTAATTTTTCTTCTCTTATTTCAAGTTTGATTAAATCTCTTGAAAATTCTCTCATTTCAAATCTTATCCACAAAATCTTTATTGTTATATTGATTAAATAGATCATATGTGAATTCATCAGAAAGGATCATGACTGGAAACATGTCTGCTAAATTTTGCTACCTATAGAATCATGATAAGCTGCCTTCTGAAAGAGAAGGAGAAGCTTATTTGTTTTTCTGATGGTGGTACTGACATGATTGAAGCTAGAAGTTATGTTTCTCACATGTGAAATACATATTAAGCACTGATGCTAATAGAAGACATGATTGCCGGATCTCTTAATTTATAAAATGATATTTGATTGGTTATGATGTCTACTTTTTTCTGAGTGTCTTCTTTGTGTTTTCACAATTACAGATTTAAGATAAAGATTTTGAAACCCTACTTTGTATCTTCACATCCTTTCTATGCACTATCAAGAATTATATGAGAGTTCTCTCTGTGTTTGTTAAAAAGACAATGTTGGAAATGTAATTTTATAATTCCTCCTAAGAATCTCTTTACCTCAACATAGGATTAACCGAATAACTAGATGATGAGAATCTGAAAATGGCACCACTTTATATTTGAAATTATTTTGATCTCGCAATATTGCAATTTGTAGGTTTTGAAGGAGAGCTTCAAAATATATTGTGCTATTAATGGTGGAATTATAAATCTTGTTGACAAGGTAACGCTTTTTTTTAATAGAAGAATTTTCTATTTTGAGGCAGATGCTTTTCATTTGTCTTTTTCAAAATGGCTGCTCAATTTCCTGATTTTATTGCAGTTTTTTGAGATGCCAAGACATGAAGCTGTCAAAGCTCTTGATGTATACAAGCGAGCGGGTCAGCAGGTGAAGATATATATTGTTTTAAATTACATTTCTGTCAGATGTTTTATCTGATTAATTGCTTTCATGATTATTGGATTACCATCTCGCTTGGTTTATAATCATTGCTGGTTTGATGTCTCAGTGTCAACAATTAAATACAATGGTGGCATAGTAAAATGTATTTAATGTTTATGATGCAGGCTAACAGCCTTTCTGATTTCTATGAAGTTTGCAAAGGATTGGAACTTGCTAGGAACTTTCAGTTTCCTGTTCTCAGACAGGTATGATGTCTATGGAGGTGATTTGTTGTTTGAGTTGTCTCTTTTTGAATTTTAAGTTCAATCATTTTGATGTTAATCGATCGATAACCTTGTTCCAGCCACCGCAATCTTTCCTCACTACCATGGAAGAGTACATTAGAGAGGCACCTCATGTGGTTACTGTTCCATCGGAACCATTGGTTAGTACTTTTTTACTATATTCCAAATAACACACAAACATGCACATACATAGCTAATGATGTCGATGTATGCAGCTTCAATTAACATACAGACCTGAGGAAGGTCCTGATGAAGATACTAAATTATCCAATGATGAACCTGAGCCATATGTGCCTGCTGATGATGTTGTAGTTTCCAGTGTTGAGACTGCTCCTCCTCCCCCACCCCCACCCCCACCTCAGACCACCATCGAAAATGGAGACTTACTGGTAATGTTCTCCTTTGATGTTTTGTAATGTATCATCCTATTTGTCTGTCAATTCTTTTTGTTGATTGCATTTTGGTGGGTTCAGGGATTGAATTATTCTGCCCCGGATGCCTCGGCAATTGAGGAAAGTAATGCTTTAGCTCTAGCCATAGTTCCAATTGATTCTGGTAAACTATGTTTCTTATTCTTTCTTTCTTTTTTCCCCCTTATTTGATGGCTATTATTCTGATCTTTGCTGTTGCTACGATTAGCTAAGCTGGTGCATTTTTTTCTTTTGCAGATACTGCTCCAACATTTAATTCTGGTGCCAGTCAATCGAAAGATTTTGATCCTACTGGATGGGAACTTGCCCTTGTCAACACTCAAAGTGCCGATATTTCTGCAGTTCCCGAAAGGCAATCGGTATGCCCTTTTCTGTGCTTTCACTTCTTATTCTATTCTTAATTATTTTTATCGTCTGGGAAATATGACAATATACCGGCGAAGAAGGCTCAGATGATTGAAGGTCGGGATATGGTTGAAATCTTACCAAGTTATATAAATATGTGTATTTGCTATGTTACTCTGACTTTTCGTTTTCCCTAAAGTATCTGTGTCCGACACTTGTGTTTAATACATATTCAGTTATGGTTATCGGGGGGAAGGGGTAAAATCCTCCACATATATGAAAAAACTTAAAAAAAATTGATCATAGCCATGTAAGACACATACCTGATCGAACACTAATCCCCAAGTCCGAGTAACAGTGTATTTGAACAAAACAGAGGCTTGCTCACTTTTACTTTGGCCTTACTAATTCTGCCCTTATATACTTATTTCGGAATTAGGGCTTATTGGTTCTGGTTTTAGTTCTCTGGTTGAGTTTACATATCAAGTATCTTCATTTCTTGCAGCATTTTTCAGACTAGATTTTCATTTATAATTCAGTTTTATAGATACCACATACGGAAACCGAAAGACAGATCTAAATGCCCAAGAACTGAGCCCCGCGAAAACTATCTTTAATTATCTAATTAATTTTGTTTTGCCAAAAATTCAGGCTGGTGGGTTGGACTCGCTCACTCTCAACAGTTTATACGATGAAGCAGCATGTCGAG
Source organism: Adansonia rubrostipa (assembly GCA_038381775.1). NCBI lineage: Eukaryota > Viridiplantae > Streptophyta > Magnoliopsida > Malvales > Malvaceae > Adansonia > Adansonia rubrostipa. Next base: position 6,572,888 of record JBBYHM010000020.1, on the reverse strand, counting down.
CTTCTCAGCAGCCTGTATATGGAGCTGGAGCAGCTCCGAATCCATTTGAGGTGCAAGACCCATTTGCCATGTCAAATAATATTGCTCCCCCTACAGCAGTTCAAATGGCTGGAATGACTCAACATCAAAACAACCCTTTTGGTGCTTACCAACAACCCTATTATCAACAGCAGCAACATTTGATGATGAGCCTGCCGAATCTGTTCGTTGATGCAGGGTTCGGGGCATTTCCGGTGAACCAAATGGCCCCTGTTGGTGGTCAGCCACACGCCAACAATAACCCTTTTGGAAGCACAGGTCTATTGTAAATTTGAAATGCGAAAAGAGTTGATTTGGTTGATGAAATCTGTTGGTTTCGACGTCTTTTGGAGATGAGTGTGTAGGTTGTTTTACTTTTGTCATATGTTACTCGGGTTCAGATGTGAGCATTGATATAAGTATATATCTGATATAAATATATTTAATTTTTTTTCTTTTGTCATATGTTACTCGGGTTCAGATGTGAGCATTGATATAAGTATATATCTGATATAAATATATTTAATTTTTTTTAAAAAAATTTTCATATATTTAGAAGGCCTTTCAATTGTGATATTTTTACATCTATTTCGAAAAATGTAACGAACATAAACATCGAACATGAATATTTAAAAAGAAAAAAATCAAGAGCAGGAGCCACTGAGATTTTACCTGTAGGATCAATGGCTTTCCTTTCAGCACCAGTCGTACATTTGTTTGATTTGAAAAAATCAGTGTGTTAATAGTTAAGAGAGTAATATTTCCTTGGTTTACACAATTGATTTCAGAAAATTACAAGTAATTTTAAGAAAATGTCTCAACTCTTATCTTCTGGAGTGACTGACTTGGAAGGAAAGGATTATTTGGATGCATTAGTCGTAATTCGTATTATATTTATATATTTTATTATATTATAATTATGTTTAAAATATTTTATAATTCATATGATTTTGGTACCTTAATAGTTCATTTTATATAGATTTTGAGATGTATTTTCGCATCTGTGTCATGTATTTAGTACTTTCTACGTAATCGTATTTAAACTTGTTAGGTCTAATTAGCCCAAACAAATGATACTGACTGTAAGAGCCTTATTTTAGGGTGATAACAGTTCGGTTTAGAAAATATTATGGTTAATATGCAATATTTTACTTTTAAAAATCGAATCAAAATTTATTTAAACAACATTCATAATTGAAACAATCTGAATCGAATTCCAATTTGGTTAATCAATTTTTTTAAATTAAAAAAATCTATATTATTTTTAAAATTTTTCATTAATTTATAAATAAAATATTTATTTTTATATTATAAAACTAAAACTAATCAAAATTTAAAATTCAGTTTGATTCAAACAATTTTCATTTTTTAACTTATTAACCAAAAAACTAAATTTAATATACTTAATTATTACTCAAACTAAAACCGAATTGAACACTACACTAAGGTTTGAATTAGTTTTTATTTTTTTTTCTCACCCCTACCATATTTAAACAAATTTATCACTATCTTGTAACCAGAAGAGTAACGAGCAATATACTGAAATAAGATTAAGGAATCTAAAGTAGATTTGGTAATTCATGTTTTCATGTTATATTTGTATATTTTATCATGTCATAATCGTATTTAAAATTTTTTACATTTATATCAATTTTGATATGTTTATAATTCATATTAGATAGATTTTAATGATGTATTCATGTCGTATAATGTTATTTTTTTTTACTTTATACGTAATCATATTTGTGTAACTATGTCAACTATTACCAAGTTTAATCTAAAGTAGGAAATTGTGTATTTGGTTTTCTTATATAGGGTAAAAGTAAGATGGTATGGTTGGGGATAAAAGTTTTCCCAAAGGTAGAGGTGAGTATTAATAGTTTTGTATCGATTTACTTAATCGAATTATTTGGTTAATTTGATATAATTTATTTATTTTTAAAATTAATTGGTTAATTTAATTCAGCTAATTAAAAAAAAAATTCAAAAGTGAGTGGTAGATATGAATATGTATTTTGTATGAGTATATTTATTTTTTTATTTTTTATATATTTAAAAAATTATATTTTCATACTAATATTCGAATATATATTAAATACAAATATTCGATATAAAGATATGATTCTTCAAATATATAAATAATTTCAAACATACCAATATTAAATATATAATTATATTCAAATACGATTTAATTTAAAAAATAAATATAAATCTTTAACTGTCAATGATGCATTGTTTATTTACATAAAGAAAACTTGGTATAAATAATAAAATTATTATTATTATTATTATTATGTTGTTGTTGTTTTTGGGTGAAATGCCATTGATCATAGTAATCATTAGATCCTGTGTATTTTCTCCATGCCTTTTTTGGCTTTTTAATTAATTAATCAAAGATGTTTCCAATGAAAAGGTAGGAAAACTCGTCTTCAAAGGAACTTTTACGAACTTCTGTCCTTTACGTCTCTTCTATTCTATGGACTATAATCAATTCCTTTGCTTTTAAATTATTTTATTTCACCAAACCCTCAATTTTAAAACCAAAAATTGTAATTGTTAGCAACCTAACTATGCTTTCTCTTTTCTTCTTCTTCTTCTTTTTTAACAAATTTTCATATTATTCTTTATTATAATTATATTTATATTAAATTTTATAGTTATATAATTTTTTTTCTTAAATATTTTTATTGCTTTACCTCAACTAATACTTTGTGTCATAAATTAAAATTATAGAGAAATATATATAAATAATCGTGGATCAAGTCAATTGAATCACAGCTAACAAGTTTTTATTTTATTATCCAAAGTCAACCAAAACACTTGTATCACAGTTTAAAATAATATTAAAAAATTATTTTATAATAATTTTTAGTAGTTAAATGGTAAAAGTTTACTATAAGCCTCTATACTATAGTAAATGTAGTATTTTAATCCATGTATCATTAAATTTACTATTTTAATTTTCGTACTTTTAAAATTACAACAAATAAGAAAACATAGTTAATGGTATTAAAAAAATAGTTTAAATACTGATAAAATATTGACATATTATGTAATGTGAATTATTAATTTTATACAAAAATGAGTTTGGGTTTACAATCAGATCTGGATTTTTTATATAAAATTTAAAATTTTATATCACATAATATCTCAATATTTTATTCATATTTAAATATTTTTTTAACACTGTTAATTATTTTTTTTATTTGCTGTAATTTAAAAAGTACGAAGATTGAAATATTAAATTTGATAGCAAAAAGACTAAAATGCCCTCTTTATTAGAGTACAGAGACTCTTAATTAATTTTCATCTTAGTTAAATTATAATTTCAATCGACTTAAATTATAAAAATTTTTATTCAGATATGGACTATATATTTGGATTACTGTATTACAAATAAATCTAAATATTGATTGGTATTTAAAATATATATATAAGGTATTATTTTAAAAAAAAATAAAAAATAATATATCATTAAATAATTTTTTAATTGGATGATTACGAATATCCGTTCACTTAGCTAAAATTTAACAATAGTTTGACAACAAATTTGAAATTAAAAATAAAAATAAAAATAAAAATAAAAGGAAATAGACAGAGACACTCAAGTGTCAATCAGTTTAATCAACAGCGCTTTATCCCATGATCTTTGTTTCCGTACCTAAGAAAGGGAAATCAAGAAACAAGAATAATATTACCATAAAATCATGAAAATTTAAAGAATTTTATAAATTAAAAAAAAAATTAAAATTAAATTTCAAAAGCCAATCTTTCACTTTCTACTTTCTACCTTCCACATTCCAAACTCTTCAGCCTCCAAGGTTTTTCCCAAGAATTGATTAGTTCCTATCAACTCCAAATTCAGTTTCTAAGTTTCTAGATTTCTTTTACTAGTTTCCATGTTTCAACACCCATGACCAAATTCAAGAAATTCTTTCAGAATCTAGTGAGACTTTTCAAGTTCAAATCAGGCAAAGGTAAAATGAAAAACCCAGTTTTTATATGAAAACATAAGCAATATTTGATTTTTGATTTTTGTTTTTTTACGCTTTTGATGATCTTTATGGTGTTCTTTGATCTTTGACAGAGGGGCAGAATGAAGAGGATTTGGAGCAAATAGCTCAGAAAGAGCAAAAGCACTTCGATTTTGGTACTTTAGCTGCTGCTACCAAAGATTTCCACCCTCAATTCAAGCTCGGTGAAGGGGGTTTTGGACCTGTTTACCGAGTAAGTTCCCACTGCTGAAACTCTTGTTTGGTCGCCTAGAAAATAGAGGGAAACACTTGGATTTTGGTTCATTGAATATTTCTTTTGTAGACATTAAAGAATATCATTGATATGATTACAGCGGATTGTTATCTACACGTTTTAAGAAGATATTTTCAACTTTTCTAGTTATTCAAAGATTGAACTTTTGCATATTTCCAAGAAAAAAAAAGCAAAATGGACTCTTACGAAAGAAAGAGAAAATACCCGAGAATTGACTCTTAGATTTGAGTGAACTATTTGTCCTATTAGTCATGCCAATCAAATCATTGAGCTCTTGCAACCCTTCGGATTAATCTAATCTTAGCTGCTAAAATAATAATATTTATTATATTTATAATTGTAATAAATTAATATTATCAAATTATATTTTAGATTTTAGTTCAAAGTATTTGATTATATTATTTGAATTTAAATATGAATATTAGATATTTAAAAAGTTATTTATTAATTGATATTCAAGAATTGTACAATATAAATATTGAATATAAATACTTAAAAAATAAAGGGTTGAGCAAGTTTACGATCCTCATTCATATTGCACAGAGTAGCTTCAAGCTAGAGCTTTTTGTTATTGCAGTTGATCCAAATAAACCTGCATTACTTCTCAAAGAGTCAGAACCTTCACCAAACTTTTTCTGATTATGTTGCTCAAGTAAATTTCTCTGGGTTTCGAAATGCTGATGTCATTTGTTTAGTCAAACTAGAACAGTGAGGAATTTCCCTAACTTGATGATTTATTACTTGTTACTTTATTTATAGGGACAATTAGATGATGGCCGACAAATTGCAGTAAAGAAGCTATCTCATAGATCAAATCAGGGTAAAAAGGAGTTCAAGAATGAGGCTAGCTTGTTGGCTCGAGTGCAGCACCGCAATGTCGTCAGCCTTTTGGGTTACTGCGCTCATGGTGTCGAAAAGCTTTTGGTCTATGAGTATGTCCCTAATGAAAGTCTCGACAAGCTTCTCTTCAGTAAGCTGCCTTAAATCTCTTTGCTGTTTTCTAGAACCTGTTAATAGACACAACACGCATATTTGAATTGTCGAGTGTACTGTTTTCCACTTTCATTTTTCTACCATTCACTCATCTATGCTTCAATGCGGATTCAAGTAATCAGAATAAAGTATTATTGAGTAAATTTAAATACCCTCCAAGATTTTTGACTTTTTGTTTTAGAAACTACGTGGTTTGTTTCTGCTTTGTTCTGTTCTATTTATTTGTTTATTTATTTTTGGTGTTTCCTCTCTTGGATACCTTTTGCTAGACTTGTCTGTGTAACAGGTTATCCATCCGTCCAATAGACGTGGTCCAAATCGGTTACGAATAGAATTAATCATTAAACTTTTATACAGTCATAGTCTATATTACTCAGGTTCGGGTTTAAGTACAGATATTGGTATGTATCCAGCATTAGTATTTTTTTAAGTTTTTTTATATATTTGAAAGATTCTTGGAGGGATGTGTATATCTTAATACTTATATCTGGATATACGTCCAATACGAGCATTGGATGAAGATTCTTCAAAAAATAAAGAATAGGTCATAGTAATCATGATGTAATACTTATATCTAGATGTATGTTCCACACGAACGTCGAACAAAGATTAATCAAAAAAATAAAAAACAGGTCATAGTAATCATGATGGTTTGGTGTTTTTTTTTTCTTTAAATGTAGAATCAAATAGAAAAGAGAAGCTTGACTGGAAGCGGAGGTTTGAAATAATTGGGGGCATTGCACGGGGTTTGCTTTACCTTCACGAAGACTCACACGATTGCATCATTCACCGGGATATCAAGGCTAGTAACATTTTACTCGACGATAAATGGGTCCCGAAAGTTGCTGATTTCGGCATGGCTCGCCTCTTCCCCGAGGATCAAACGCACGTCAACACCCGCCTAGCTGGTACCAAGTATGTTGTCTAGCATCATCCTTTTAATCAATAATATCTATGTTACTCAGATTCAAGTATGAGTGTCGGGTACACATGTAATTAATTTTTTTAAAAAAAGTTTTTTTTTCATGCATTTGGATAATCATATTCTCATGCCCATATTCGAATATATATGAGATACAAATGTCAAATACAAATACACTTAAAAAAAGTGAAGAGTCGGAGAAACATAAAGTTATATGGCAAGATCTAACATGACACAAATATGACACAGATGAAATGTTTATTTAACGACGTTTTATATATTTTAATGTCTGGAAACAGTGGATATATGGCACCGGAGTACGTCATGCGTGGGCACTTATCCGTGAAGGCGGATGTTTTCAGCTTCGGGGTTTTGGTTCTGGAAATAATAAGTGGCCAGAGAAACTCATCCTTGAATTTAAATGTGGATGCTCAAAATCTAATTGATTGGGTAAGTAACAATAAGACTATGATCTGATCATTCATTCAAATTGAGATGGATTTTGGTTTTGTGATTCATGGCATTCAGGTTCTTGAATGTTTGTGTCTTGTAAGACCTCATTAATGTCTTTTGGCCTTTGCACCTTAGCATAGTTAGGGGATGTTCAAATGATCGATTCAGTTAATAATTAAACCAAACTCTCATTAATTGAATTAATCAATTTTTTTTTTTATTTCTCACCTTAAATAAATCGTATTCAATCGATTTTTGATTAATCTAACAAATATTCAATTAATTTTGATTCAATCGATTAATTCAGTTTTAACCGAGTAGCGAACAGCCCCTAAGCAAGCTTATGCTGTAGTTTTAGTTTTTGCTCATTTGGTGCCCTGTGGATTCTAAAAATAGTAATTTGAATAATCAGGCGAAGCAGGATGGAGCAGGCAATTATGGTAACGTTTTATTCTTCCATTTTAAACCAAAAAAGGGAAAGAAACCACCCTATCCTGTGTGTCTCCAATAAAAAGAATCTTCTTTCAAAAAAGATCGGTTCATAATTCCTCCGGTGGCTTGAGTTTTGGCAGAGAAAGGCTTAGTAACTGGCAATTGTGGGTTTTTGATCTTGCAGGCATATAAGCTTTACAAGAAAGGCAAGGCCTTGGAAATCATGGACCCAGTCTTAGCCCCATCGGCAGTCCCTGAACAGGTATCTTTGTGCATCCAAATAGGGTTACTATGTACCCAAGTTGATCACCAATTACGACCAGACATGCGCCGGGTACTTGTTTTGCTGTCGAAGAAACCTGGCAGTCTCGAAGAGCCAACCAGACCCGGAGTTCCAAGTTTTAGTTACAACAAAAGATCCGGCTGGCTTCCTCCTGGATTCTCATTGTCCTCCGGCACTTCCGGCGATTTAGATTCCCGTACATCTGAATCAACCTTCAATACTAACACTGCTTCTGCTTTTGCTTCTAAATCGGCACATGTAAGTTCCTCGAAATCTGACCCGCATGGGAAGCGACCATTGCAGAGTTAGATTTGAGCTTTTTGCTTGTTAGTTATTCTTTTTTGTATTATAGATGCGTTGATATGTTTCCTTCATTTACATGGATAGGTACTTGTAGGCCGAGCTGGCGGCCCCAAAATTTTTTTATTTTTTTATTTAAATTCGAATCAAATCAGATAAATTATTTAATTCATGAATAAATTTATTTATACGTAATTATAAATGTTAATTGGGATTAGTTAGCAAAAGGCAAATATATATTTTCTGGTCTTTTTTCGTGTTTACATTGTATTTCATCAACCAAATTTTATCATGTTTTCTCCTATTTTAATTTATATATCATACAATAAAATATGGTTGATGGGGCAAAGAAAGGGCAAGGAGAATTGGTAGAATCTTTCCAACAAGCAAATTTGGTAAATAAAAAGAATTCCTTTTTGCTATACAGGTTGTGTAATTTTTTTTTTCACTTTATACACGATTTAAGAGGTTGTCACGTGTAATTATGTTCATGAGTTGAGTTTAAAACATTTTATTTTTTTACTTATCCAAACTCATGTTAGGGCTTTAAATCTCGTTTTGTTATTTAAAAATATAAACACATTAAAAGTTATTTATATTAATATTTATAAATTGTTATAATTAATTTTTATTATATAAATAGTGATTTGAATCAGGCAACTTGAAATAAAAAAATTGTTCAAATTCGATCCAATTAGAATTAGACTTATCGAACCAGTGGATAACAAAGCCCAGATTAGATATAATAATTCGTTTAATCATGTCATTTTTAAATATTTTACTGTATTATAATAATATTTAAAATATTATAATTTATATAAAATTTTATACCTAAATAAGTTATATCATATAAATTTTAAAATATTTATATATCAATATCATTTTCTATTTATATTATGTTTTAATTATTTATATTTTATATTTATATGATTATATTATGTTGAATATTATAAGGTGAAGTGCATATGCAAGTTATTTTTTCTCTCATTAAAAATAATTGTACAGTTTGCATAACCTTAGAAATCCGTACAATGATAGTGATGCATTCGTGGAGGGTTATGATTCTATACTATCAGGCCTACCATTCAACTCCTCGAAGTTAACTTCTTTCTGACTAACCATTTGATTTCAGCTCCTCCTCAAGGGTTTCACCCGGCTTCCCATGCACACTCGATCATAGCCCCAACCGGTTCTGTCGGACCTGCGTTCCCAGCAGGTGGATGCCCGATCTGACTTCCCTAGATCCTGATCCCAACTACGTGGCCTTTTCTCATTTGTCTCAATAAATCTAAAACCTCTTATTTTTCTAGTGTTCGATTTTAAAAGAATTACAATTAAGGTGTAGTGTTTTGATTTTTGATTTTTTTATTTTTAAAGAATCGAATTAAATAGCATTTGTAATCGATTTGAACTAAATTTTATTAGTTTGGGTTGATTCAATTTATTTGTTTTTAAATGTAAAAATATATTTAATTTTTTTCTTAATTAAAATTAATTTTTTTATATTATAAAAATAAAATTAATTAAAAATAATTTGATTCAATTCAAATAATTATGATTTTTAAAATTTTGAACTAAAAATCGAATCAAATCGAAAAACTATGGGTTTTAATTTATGTCCATGGATCATGTGAGATTAAGTCGTAACTTAAATTTTTTAACTTTTCTTACTCAAGTTCAGTCACAGGTTTGGTTAGCTTGAAAAACCATGTTATTATTTAAAAATATATAAAAATTATTTTTATATTAATATTATTTTTATTTTTATAATTAAATTTAAATAAAATAATTTTTTTATTTAATCATTTAAATTAGATTGATCCAAGTTATAAAAATTCTTATTCAAATTCTATTCAAATCGTGTCAAATTTGTAAGACTAAATAAATAATCCAACTTTTGGATTGGTGTAACCAAAGTAGCTTTCTCCATTTTTAAACAAAGATCAAGTTGCATCAAAATTAATATTTGGAATACCATAAAAAAGGTTTAATTTTGTTATAATAGTTTTATTATAAAAAAATTATAAATTATAAAAATTTTCAGAAATATTTTAATTATTTTTATCTTAAAATTTTCAACGGTAACAACATCGTTCATCTACCCCAATTAATTCATATTGTGCAAATTAATATCTCATCGAATTTGATATTATGAGTCAAAAAATAAAAATTAAATTAATAAAATATAAACATGAAAAAAAACTACTATAAATTTTATAAATTTAAAATATAGTTTTATTTTTAAAAAATAATAACCTATTTAAAAAGAGTAATTTTGATGATAGTTACCTTATGACACTTTTTAAGATTAGTTAATATATTATTCATATTAACTTGTTTTAGGTTACTAATTTTTTTGTATTATTACGCTTAAATTAGCATTAGGGTTTGTTTCATATTCTTTTTCTAATCTTTCAATTTCATCATCTATGTTTAATGTAGTTGCCTTAGATGATTTTACAAGTTCTTTTTCTTTTATTTCGTTCTTCTAGTTTTAGCTTTTTTATTTTTTCTAATTGTTTAACCTAGAGTTTTCTTTTTTTTTTTTTTTTACTCTTATTTTAGTTTTTCGATTCATTTGGAATAATATGGACTTCTCTTCTTACGTCTTTTAATTCTGATTCGACTACTATTTTTCTTAATACAAATATTTGATAAAGTTGATTATCCAATTTAATAGATCTGTCTTTCAGCTCATTTAATTTATTTCTTAGTATTCTCAAATCACATGTTTCATAATAATTTAATGATCTGTTATTATTCATTTTTCTCAAACCTTTTTTTTCCAAAAGTATTTTTAATTTCTTTTAGTTAGTCTCCTTGACTACCCTCAGCAGCCATCATATCATCTACGTGAATTTTTAGAGATATAATTTTTGGGTCATCTTTAAATCTAATATGTTCTAGACTTTTTATTAAATTATGCTTATTAAAAATTATTCTATCTTTAATTAATTAGATTTTTTAGTTGCCTTATTATTAGATTTTCAATTTGATTTATCTTTTAATTTTCTTCATTCATGCTTTAACTTGGCTCTGATACTAATAAGTTAAAGTACACAATGGTTCTGTCACTGTATCGATAACTCATTGTATCTATCATGCTTACTAGGCACCCATACCGTAAGGGAAACCCAACATTTAGGGGCGGAGAGCCTCATTTCGTCGGTGCTCATCATAAGTGAGAGTTCCCACTAAGTGCGATCCCTCATTTTGGAGAGAGCCATAAGTTCTGATACCAATTAGAGCGGATCATACCACTTTTTTAATATATTCTATCAAAATATCTAATTTTTTCTAACAGTAATTTTTTAAATAAAAAAACATACACTTTGCTTTTCTTTATATGGACACTCCAGCATTTTTAACTGTGACGATGCCCTTTTGCGACCTCCTATCTTAACGAGCAATGGCATAGGACAGCTCAATAGATTGCTATTCAGGTGTCTGGAAAAGCTAGGGTAAACGATAATAATGTTTTGGTATAATTAGAATCGTAGAAACTAAGAACTCTACGAAATCAAAAATTTTATTACATTTGACTTCTTACTCAGGAAGAGAGAAGCTAGCCAAACATTACAAGAAAAATTTAGTCAGACCCTTCCATCACAGTCCATCGTTTCCTTTTGAAATCACGGACATTTACCCATCACATAAAACATCATTTATCAATTAATTTAATTAAACAATAAAAACAAGTAGGCTATTTAACAACTAAACTAGTAGGCTATTTATTTTGGAGGGCGAGCTTTGTCCGTCAATTTCATTTCAAATTACAGACTGCGATGGAAGTGAAGCCCAAACTTTTACACGGGAGAAAAAGAATATTTTTCAGAGAAACAACTAATGCCTTCAAATCACTAAGTGGTATGGTTTTTATAGAGGTTAGCCATGCCTCTGCTTGCATCAGTGCTCACATCATCGGACCTCAATTATATAAGGTCGAAGTTGTCATTGCCATCAGGTGATTCAATATCGCAGTCTTTGTCTGGTGTCATTGTCGTGTCCTAGAAGCTCGTATAACTTTTGATGCGTGCCTAAGATAGATTCGGCTTTGCATGTGCTGATCAATTGTATTTTGTCGGCAATCAGCTTTTTTGATTGCCGATTCAGCGCATGTAATTAGAAATTGATTATCATCGATTTTTGGCTCCAGTGGCAAACCAATCCTCTGTCATTGTCTGGTATTGCCGTTAAGTTTTTCATTAAGACTGGTAGTCCGAAAGCTCTGCTATATTCTACCCAGCTGTCGACAACAATTGCAGTTCAAGCCAGTTTTGTTCGAGTGGTACTTCGACTGTATTGCTGGTTTTGCAAATTTGGACCAAATTAATCGCACCATAATTGACACCTGACCCGGCACTGTAGATCTGAAGATGAAGATCTGCATTTTTTTTTTGGGGGGGGGCTTAATCCGGTATTGGTTTATTGCCGTTTGTATTTCTCTGGGCAGCTTCAATGGTCCGGCATTGTCCTTGCTGTCCAAATAATGTGCGTCTAAGTACCCAAATTTGAACAATTGGGGAATATTCTTTGGTTTTGCTCCGGGGATAGCAATCATTCGTGGGTATTTGAACTGAGTATTTCCTCTTTCATAAACGGGCCTAAATTCATAAGTTCTCTTTCTGACTTTTAAATAATCACTCATAAATTTTTGTTTCATTTCTTCGAAGATTTCCAGTGGTTAGACCAGCTGGTCGTAAGGATAAATGAATCATAGGCTTTTCTATCTCCACAGGAGATTTTCCTTTGCCGGCGATCGTTGCAACTGCGTAGGAGGGAGTGCCCTCATTTGAAACTCTCGAAGTAGTTCCCAAAGTTTTGATCTTACGCTTCAAGCAACATTGGTTCTTGGTAGTAATAACACCAGTTTCTTCAAGTTTTGTAAGTTCTTCAGATGCCTTGCCAAGCAACATCTCGTATTTCATTGACGAAAACCGTCACGTTGTCGCAAAGATTTTTCATCTCTGCTAATTTCTTACGTATCGACATAAGACTTGACTCCAGCGAATCTTTGATCATCGGGAAGTGAGCTTGTCTCGTTAGTTTGACTCATCGTGACCAATCTGCAATTACATTAGTTTTTCCCGCAATATGAGCAAATATCAAAGTTATAGTAACATAAATCCATCTGCCATCTTATAATTCGTTTATTTTTAATATATCTGATAATTTATATATTCGTATTATATTTATAAATTTTATAATATTATAATTATATTTTATATTTTTATATTTATATTAATTTTGATATGTTTATAATTTATATTATATAAATTTTAAAAATATATTTATATTATATTATATTATATTTTTTAATTATATATATTATATTTATATAATTATATTAAATATTATCAATTTAATTTTTAGATAAAGCAGGTATATTATTTTTTATTAAACATTTAACTTAGGTATTATCATATTTGACGAGAAAGTATCTAGGAAGTAACCAAAAGTTAAAACTTTTCAGTTCCTCCTTCTATCGCAGGTAATTCTTCTTCATTACTATTGTAATTTTTCCCGGTCCTTTAAAGGTTCCACTTGTGCATCGGCATATGCAATCTTGTCCTTTTCTTTGTGCTTTAAGCACAGCTCCTCAGTAAAAGGTAGATGCGGTAATTGGGTGGATTCAGGCGATTTCAGGATGGGTCATTTTGGATTCGAGTTTTTTTGAGTTTGGGTTGATTCGGATTTAAGTTTTTTAGGGTTCGGGTCCATTCGAGTTTGGGCTAATTCTGGTTCGAGTTCATTCGGGTTCGGGCCAATCTAGGTTCGGGCCAATTTGGGTTCGGGTTCGGGTTCAAGTCAGGTTCGGGTTTAAGTATAGTTTACATCAATTTTTTTATTTTATGTTAAATATAATTACTTTTACGTAATTTTAAATTTTAAGCTAGGCACGAATTTGGTCCCGTTTGGCTCGAAAAAAATTTTAGGTCGGTTCTATGGGTCTATCCATGGCTCGAAAAATTTTTGAATTCTAAGCT
>JBBYHM010000020.1:6522754-6540155 GCA_038381775.1 Adansonia rubrostipa | reverse complement strand
ATTTGTAGAAGAAGCAAAACTTGTGGAACTCAACAAGGCTCCTTGCGAGATAGGCTGCATTATTAGAGTAAGCGCTTTCTAGGCAGAACATGAAACTGTACTGTTAAAGAGAATACCTGGAAGAACTGGCTAGAAATGATAACATTGCATAGATTAAAGCAAAATTGAGGGGGAAAAAAAAAACTAGAACTTTCGAACTCTACCGACAGCCAATCAATAAACCAATATTGCGTGATTATTCACTGAACAATCTTTGTTTTTTTTTTAAACAATTATGAACATTGAATGAATAAAAAGGTGTTTCAGGGAACGAGCTTACTTGACAGGATTGCGTTTGAGACTACTGAGTAACCTTCATTCGATCAGAGCTTGGTGGCAAGATGTGATGATTCAATACAGCAGGATAGTGGTAAAAGAAGAAAGACGAGCAAAGATAAGGAAAAAGAGTGGCTGGTACAAAAGTAGGAAAATGACGAAGGAATGGGAGCCAAGCTAAGGAAGCCTAAGCTGACGAAGAATGAGTTACATAAGCTGGATTTGGGATTTGACAGTGAGCCAAAAGATCAGAAGCTGAAAGGCTGGAACTGAAGCCAATAGCAGGAGGTGGAAGCTGAGCAAGCTGAGGGATCAGCTGGAGACATCATTGCGTTAAGCTTTAGGTTACTTGTTAGCTAGTCTAAATAATTGTACAACTATCTTGCTTATATATTAACAGATGTACTCATGCTTTTCTCAGAAATGAATTTGTCAAAATATTCCTCTTTTCTCTCTACCCTTCTCTTTCTGGCCCATCTCTTCCTCTCTCTCAGTCACTATTCTGTGACACAAAAGATGGTGGAAAAGAGAAAATGGTTTTTGTCAAGGAGGCCGAGGGTTTTGAGAAAAAATGAGATTGATTTTGAGGATGTTAAAAACTAATGATAATAATGAGATTATTTATTGGAAGGATGAGATTATATATTATAACGGTTAGATTAAAATTAAAGGTAAAATATGTGTTTAAATTTAAATGTAATAATAATAATGAAGTAAATTATATTGATAAAAAAATTGATAATTGATGACATTAAATTAAAATGTATGTATATAATAAAAATCTTAAATTTATTTGATTTTTATAAAATTAATAAATAATCAAAATTTATTATATTATTTTTATGATAAATAATAATTTTATTAATAAATAATTAAAAATATATTAGATAATATATTTGTATTTATTTTTTATTATTCATGTAACTATTTGTTTTGATGAATTCATACTAATTATATAATAATAAAATTTATATATTTATTATAAATATTTTTGTATTTATGTTTTATCATTCATGCAAATTATTATTATTATATAAGAAATATATAAAAATATAATAAAATACGGTAAAAATTAAAAAAGGCCCTCTGGGGGCAATTTTCGACAATGGCACGACTGGGGCAAAATATTGTCTCAATCATGCCTCACTGAGGTTGCATTTGAATTCAAACGGATTCTAAATAAAATTGAATTTTTAATTTGATTATTATTTAAATGCAATGAGTCAAATTTTATTATCTTAATATATGCATATAGTTTGTAAATTTAATTGAATTTTTTTATTTTTAATATATAATATATATTTTTATTTATAATTAATATTAAAAGTTTTCAATTTGAGAATTAAAATTTGAATACAAATAATTCTAAGGATGAACATTAATTAGTTTGAATCGATTTGATTGACTTAACCAAATAATTTTAATTAATTTGATTTAATTTATTCAATTTTTAAATTAATTGGATTTAGTTAGTTTTATCTATTATCATTTTCACAATTGATAAATGAATAGGTAGAATAAACCAGCCCTTTGATTTTAAATAAAATTATATTTATATAATAATTTAAAAAATATATAATATAATATAATATATCACTTATATTGTATGTTATATAATATACAATTATTTTTATATAATAATATAAATAATTTATACTTTAAAATTTTAAAATCGATTAAATCGACTGAACTGATCAATTTAAGTTCGGTCCATTCATTTTTGTTTTGATATTTTTGGGTTCATTTAGTTTTAAAAATTTATTCGATTTAATTAATTTTAAGAAATTTGAAATCAAACTGATTAAAATATATTGAATGCTTATCCTATTAATTGAGTTTTAAGTCTGAATATAAGAAACAAACTTAATTTTTACTATTAAAACAACCTAATCACACAGATTAAGTTAATTATATTTTATCTCTAATTGAATAAAATTTAATTAAATCTCAAATTTCGATTTCTAATTCAAGCTTAAACTTTTTAAACGATGAACTCAACTTAACCGGGTTGGATTCGATTGCACCCTTACTCAGCCCATCAAAGTATATAAACTTAGAAGGAAAGCAAAAACCCTTTACCATTTTCAGCAGCAGCCTCCGCAGTAGGGTTTTGTCACTTCTCTTTACCATTTTCCAGTATCTCCTGCTTAAACTCAAGCGAGACCCTTTGGAAAACAATGGCACAATCCCTAGAATTATTGTTGATCCAATTCTTAATGCCAGATAACGATGCAAGGAGGCAAGCGGAGGAGCAAATCAAGAGGCTGGCAAAGGATCCGCAAGTCGTCCCGGCTCTCGTTCAGCACCTCCGCACCGCCAAGACTCCCAACGTCCGCCAGCTTGCCGCAGTCCTCCTCCGGAAGAAGATCACTGGTCACTGGGCTAAGCTTCCTCCTCAGGTTAAGCAACTTGTCAAGCAGTCCCTCATTGAAAGCATCACAATGGAACACAGGTTTATTGTTGAATTTCCGTTCTTTCTTCTTTCTTGCTTTTTTGATTTCAAAGTGGAATTGAATTTGGTTCAATTTTGCGTGGTTTGATTTTTGGCAGTCCACCAGTGAGGCGAGCCAGCGCGAATGTAGTGAGTATAGTTGCGAAATATGCGGTTCCAGCTGGAGAATGGCCTGATCTGCTACCATTTCTGTTTCAATGTAGTCAGAGTCCGCAGGAGGATCATAGAGAAGTAAGTTTTTGAGTTATACTTTTGTGAAAATTGATTCTGTTACATTGCTAAAAACTTATGCTAAATGATAATTCTCTTATGCTTTGTTTCAAAAGATTAATTTGAGAGATTGATTTGATTTGCTATGTAAATGCATAATTGAGTTAATATTCAATATTTCTATATATTTTAAAGGCTTTAAAATGGTGAATTTAAATTCTAAATACCTAAAGGTATTTCAAATTCACCATTTAAATAGGATTAACAAATCCATGAATTTGAAAGTAATAGTGAAATTATGATATAGATGTGTTCTATTTTACAATCTATGCTAAACTTGAAATCCAAATGAAATTCACCGTTTGTGCTTGATGTTGGACATCACATAGTAATTTTCTTTTCTAGAGCTAGCAGCTTACATTTCCTCTTGTGCCCTCCAGTTCATGCCATTTCTGTTTTATGGACTAACAAATGCATCTGTCTGCTTCTGGTGATATAAGGTGGCATTGATCCTTTTCAGCTCTTTGACTGAAACAATTGGGAGCACTTTTAGACCTCATTTTGCAGAGTTGCAAGCACTTTTGCTCAAGTGCCTGCAGGATGAGACAAGCAATCGTGTCAGAGTTGCTGCTCTTAAGTAATAATTTAGTCTTCTTTTTGCCTCTTGATAATTTTTTTGTGATCTTGTTGGTTGTTAGGAAATAATCTTTTAGGGTTTGTTTACTAGATTTATGCTTTTTTTTTTTTTGGCCAGGGCAGTGGGGTCATTTCTTGAATTCACAAATGACGGGGCTGAAGTGGTGAGTTTTTATGCTTGTTGCACAACTATAATTTCTTCCTGCTTTGAATAATGACATCATATCTTTCCATCTTCCAAGTAATTTGTCCATTGCATACTATTTTACAGCTAAACACATGCTTATCTGTTGATTTTGCAGTCTGTTTTAAGCGAGTGTTGTAATGATGTTTGTTTTCACTGCTAGTTGAAGTTTTTGAGCATGTGTTACTTTGCTTTTCCAAGATAGAATAAGGGTTGCAGAAGGAGTTATCGGGTTTATATAGGAATTAAGTTTCCAAATGGCTTTGTATGAAACTTGACTTATATATTTCAGACAAGAGATTTAATTAATGAGCTCAAGTTTCATTTTATTCCCTTTACACAAATATTTGATGCAGTGTTACAATTCTTGAAAAGATTATGAAGCACCAGATTTGATAAAAGTCACCAGTGAGGTGAAAGCAAAAGATAATGGAGTATGGTGATATCTTGTACTTTGTTTGGAATACTTTGTAATACAGAGGAGGGAATCATGAAAGTGAACTTTCTTGGGATTGGGGGAATCTGAAAATATATAATCCCAAAATTATGAATTTGTGCATGGACCTCTAACCTTATGTTAGAAAATCAAAACCGAAGCCAACTGGTTTGTTTAAATGTTTTTGATGAAAATTTAAGTAAAATATTTGTGGTCATATAGGCCTGTAACTTAGCTCAACTGATTTCTGATTAAAGCTTAGTTGGATGGAGTTGAGTGCTATTCCCTCCTTGCTGGTCCCCGTTTAGTATCCCTGTAGCAGCAAATTATCCTTTTCATATAGACTTTTTCAGTTTGTGTCTGGCTGGCCATGTGAGGTCTGCTTGATGGTTGGTTTTGTTTAACTAGTTATCATTTCTACACTGGTCTTTCAGTGATCTGATTCTAAGACACATATTGTTCCTTAGCAATTGGTTATTCGAGCATTAACAATTTTTATACATGTTTCAATAAAAAACAAACAAGGTCAAGCTATTTGCTGTGCTAATTATCATACCATGCAGGTTAAGTTTCGGGAATTCATTCCTAGCATTTTAAATGTATCAAGACAATGCCTTGCTGCTGGTGAGGAGGACGTTGCGATCATTGCTTTTGAAATTTTTGATGATCTTATAGAGTCTCCTGCTCCTCTTCTTGGGGATTCTGTTAAGTCCATTGTCCAGTTCTCTCTTGAAGTTAGCTCGAGTCAGAATTTGGAATCAAACACTCGCCACCAGGTGTGAAAAGATGGTTCCTTTCCTAATTATTTTTGGCTTTTTATCATATAAGTATTAGCTATAGTCAATTAGTCATTATGGGTAATTCTTTCACAGGCTATGGCTTTGTTTCATTATTCTGATGCCTCTGTTTTTGGCTTCATGTTCTGCATCTTTGTTTTTCTTTTGTTCAATTTGTCAGGCTATTCAAATAATCTCGTGGCTGGCTAAGTACAAAGCCAATTCCCTAAAAAAGCAGAAGCTGGTCACATCGATTCTGCAAGTAATGTGCCCTTTGCTAGCAGAATCATCCAATGAGGATGAAGATGATGATCTTGCTCCTGATCGTGCTGCTGCAGAAGTTATTGACACAATGGCCGTGAATCTCTCAAAACATGTCTTTCCTCTTGTGTTTGAGTTTGCTTCTGTAAGTAGTCGGAATGCGAATCTGAAGTTTAGGGAGGCTTCTGTCACAGCTTTAGGTGTTGTTTCAGAGGGTTGTGCAGAGCTGATGAAGGATAAGTTGGAGCCCGTTCTTCAGATTGTTTTAGGAGCATTGAGGGACCCAGAGCAGATGGTTAGAGGGGCTGCCTCTTTTGCATTGGGCCAATTTGCAGAACATTTGCAGCCTGAAATTATATCTCATTATGCAAGTGTTCTTCCCTGCATTCTCAATGCTCTGGAGGATGTCTCTGATGAAGTGAAGGTACATAAAGGGAAAGGTCTAAGTTTTGGTATAAATCACTTTTGAGTTGATTATATATACATGAATGCTTGCATGTTGATGTTTGTATTTACAATTTCCTGTAATATTTATGAGCATTGCATATTCTTTTTACAGGAAAAGTCATATTATGCTTTGGCAGCATTTTGTGAAGATATGGGCATGGAAATCCTTCCTTTTCTTGATCCTTTAATGGCAAAGCTAATGGCTGCCCTCCAAAATAGTTCCCGTAATTTGCAAGAAACATGCATGGTAAGCAAATAAACTCTATATTCTTTCCTTTGAACTGAAGAGGAAAGAAAACTTGCACACACAAATGCAAGACACCTTGGATGATCTTCACAGGTCAAATGGAGAGTTAATGATAATGTTACATATGTAATTGAACCCTGCAAACAACATTTTTTTTTTAATTGCGGAATTTAATCCTGTAATATATTTATTTGTTAATATTTGGTGCAGTCTGCAATTGGTTCAGTTGCAGCTGCTGCAGAGCAAGCTTTCATTCCCTATGCTGAGAGGGTTCTGGAGTTGATGAAAGTATTCATGGTTCTTACTAATGATGAGGATTTGCGTGCCCGGGCTAGAGCGACTGAGCTTGTTGGAATTGTTGCAATGTCTGTTGGAAGAACAAGGATAGAGTCAATTTTACCTGCTTTTGTAGAAGCTGCAATTTCTGTAATGACACAGCCATCTTCTTCTAAGCATATTAAAATGAATATGATCTCCTACTTGTGTTGAATTATGCTTGCTTACACCTCAGGGTTTTGGGTTAGAATTCAGTGAGCTTCGGGAGTACACTCATGGCTTCTTCAGCAACGTTGCAGAAATTATGGATGATGGCTTTGTGAAGGTATGCATGGATTTCAATTAAACTTCTGTTGTCCTTTTGCTTGGTGGCCGTATTCATGTTAGTTTTGTTTGTGAGCAGTACCTTCCTCATGTTGTGCCCCTGGTATTTTCATCTTGCAACCTTGATGATGGGTCCGCCGTAGACATTGATGAATCTGATGATGACAATATTAATGGTTTTGGTGAAGTCTCTTCGGATGACGAAGCTCATGATGAACCAAGGGTTCGAAATATCAGTATAAGAACTGGGGTATTGGATGAAAAGGCAGCTGCGACACAGGCTCTTGGTTTATTTGCCCAGCATACAAAAAGCTCGTTTGCCCCGTATCCTCGTATCGTTTATTTATTTATTTTTATCAACTGCAACATTTTATTTCTAATATTATAGGGTTTTTTTTTCCCCCTAATGCAAAGCCCAGCTAGTTTTAGTCTTTTACGATTTGATGATTTACTTTCAGAAAAGGGTCAGTTATGATTTTAAAAGTTCAGCTTTCAAAATTTGGAACATAAAACATTTTAAGAATGGTTTAGAACTGACATATCTTTTAGATTCTTTAGTGGCTACTAAGTGCGACTGTAAGTGGCAATAAAAAATGGTAGGTTATCCTTTACTCTGAGTTCTTTAATTGTTCTAAGCTATTTGGAGGAATCACTGCAGATTTTGGTGAGACATTCTGGGTATTTTCATGAAGATGTTCGGCTTCAGGCAATCATTTCTTTGAAACGTGAGTGCAAATGCTTGTGACAGGATTATGTATACATTATCAGCATTTTTGGTTATCATAGATGGGAAAATTTGAGTATTGTGATTCTTGATAAAGGCTGTTTTACCTAAAAAAAAGGGTATTTCTTAGCAATTAATTTGTCTTCTGTTTTGTTGAGTAATCTTTTTAGTCACTGTTAATTTTTATTCGTATGCGAGATTGAATCTTCCTGCATTTGAATCTGGTACAGGTTGACTAGCTTCATGAGTTGAATAGTAATTATCTCTTACATTTGTATATTCATCTTATGCAAATCTAACTGTTAACATTTTGTCATTGATTGAAATTGCAGATATTTTGACAGCAGCAAATGCAATCTTTCAGAACCAGAATGTGAGTTATGTTGGCCCTTTTTGTTTTCCTTCCCTTCTCCTCATCTTTTTTTTTTTTTTTCCTTTTGTTTCATTGACATCTATGGTGGACTTTTCTCCTAGTTCTTACCCTTTAGAATGATGGGGAAAAAAAGGGTTAGAGGAGAGGGGTGGGTAGATGTTCTGCTTGTCAAGTTTTCCTCAGAATGAATAATGTTCGTGAATATGAAGGAATAATTCTTTTATGATATAGTTTAAAATTTTATATGGTACAATTGGCTGCCTTTGAATACAATATTTATTTACTGAATTCACTCAATGGTCCTTCACTCATGCTTGTAGTTGTTGAAGCTCCTCTTTTGAATTGGTAAAGTTATTTTGCAAGCTAATTGGTTGAGCAACATGCCCATGCACATGCAAATGTAGACACGTGAATGTTTATGGAAGAGTGTGTACCTAAACTGACAGGCTACAGTCAGATAGTTTCCCGTGCATGCAGATATGTACATATGCATGTATTGTGCATGGACACACACAGAGAGTAGATGATCTCATACACTGCTGATATGAGTTTAATGTTTTTTCTGTGCAGGATGGGTCGATGAAGGGAAAAGAAGTTCTTGGTATTAACGTATAACTTTTTACATCTATGCTTCTCCTGGTTTGCATTGGTAATAGAGTTCTGATTAAGCTCATTGATTTTGTAGATATGGTGATGAATATCTATATCAAGACTATGACTGAAGATGATGACAAGGAAGTTGTTGCTAATGCTTGCATGAGCATAGCTGATATTATTAAGGATTATGGTTATATGGCTCTAGAGCCTTGTAAGTAGTTACTGCTTCCTTCTAAGAATCCTTGGTGCAAAAATCTTTCAGATGTAGATGAAATATTTATTGTCGATTTATTCTCATTTTATCTGGTTTTTCAGATATGTCTCAGCTTGTGGATGCAACTTTGACATTGCTTCGAGAAGAATCATCTTGTCAGCAATTAGAGAATGAGAGTGATATTGATGATGACGATGATACCGAACATGATGAAATTCTTATGGATGCAGTTTCCGACCTTTTACCTGCATTTGCTAAGTCAATGGGTTATCACTTTGCTCCTATATTTGCGAAACTATTTGAACCTCTGATGAAATTTGCGGTGGGTTGTAATAATTGAGTACGAAGTTATAATTTATATAATTAGTATCTTATTATTTGTTTGTTGACAAGTGCAGAAAGCTTCACGCCCTCCACAAGATCGAACTATGGTGGTTGCATGTCTTGCTGAAGTTGCACAGGACATGGGCGCTCCAATCGCAGGCTATATTGATGTAATTTAATCAGAATGTTAATTGTTTTGGCTTTATTTGGTTCTTGCTTTTGTTATGTGCTTTTTGTTGACTAAAAGGCTTCCATAGAGCAAACGTTGATGTATAGCAAGTAAAACGTTGACTAAAATTTTAAAAAACAAATAAAATGCAATATAAATTTTAAGATAATCATGTATAAAAAACATGCATTTTGTTATAAAATTTACTCTTAAATTTTAATTCCTCAAAAGTATTGTTTAGTTATTTACATCAAAAGTTATTTTTTAATTCTGTATCCGAACAGACAGTTGGGTATCTTTGTTGGTTTTCAAACATATGCTGCAGTCTACTGAAACGTTTTTTTTTTTGGTCATGTTTCAGAGATTGATGCCTTTGGTGCTTAAAGAGTTGGCATCATCATCGGCAACAAATAGAAGGAATGCTGCATTTTGTGCTGGAGAGCTGGCTAAAAATGGGGGAGAGTCGACTTTGAAGTATCCTTTTCCAGCACATGCCCATATTCGCACTCTTCTTTTCCATTATCTCCATGTTTTGAAGTGTTGTCTTCAAACTGATTACCGGTTATGTCATTGTTTTACATATTCTCCACAATTTTCATACCCCGTCCTAGGTTTTTCCACTCATCAATAATAGATATTACAATGATATATTGCGCGGACTTTACCCGTTATTTGGGGAATCCGAGCCAGATGATGCTGTCAGGGATAATGCAGCCGGTGCTATTGCAAGGATGATAATGGTTCATCCACAATCCATCCCATTGAACCAGGTTAATCTTGTCGATTTCCAACTTTCTCTTCTTATACAACATCACCCTGGTCCGTCCGTTATCTAATGTGCTGTTTTCATCTGTTTATAACTTGGTTACGTTTTGCAGGTTCTTCCTGTTTTTTTGAGAGTTCTTCCATTAAAAGAAGATCACGAGGAGTCCATGGCTGTTTATAATTGTATCTCTATGCTTGTTTTGTCATCTAATCCCCAGGTAAGTTGTCTTTAGTCCTTACCGGGGTGGCAAACTTACTAAAATTAATAATTATGTCAATGGGGCTATGTTTCTCTGACTCATCATTTTGCTTCATGTACCGTGTGCAACACTCATGTCCAGCTCATGTCTAGACATGGGTATGGGAATGTGATTCTTCAAAGACCCTCCAAATACATGGAAATCTTAAAAAAATAAATTGAGCATTCCTGTATCAGACACATAAGTCCGAGTAACATAGCAATTAGGAGTTTGTTAAACATCTATGTTTAATTATCCAAAAAGAAAACATCTATGGTTCTTGACTTTAATTTCTTAAGTGATTGTCTTTTGTTGATTTTGATTTCCCCCCTCGTATACGTGAAGCAGATACTCTCCCATGTACCTGAGTTGGTAAATATTTTTGCTCTAGTTTTGGTCTCTCCAGCCGAAACTTCGGAAGTTAAAGGTCAATTAGGGAGGGCATTTTCTCACCTAATCTCACTTTATGGATCAGAGATGCAACCCTTACTGAGCAACCTTCCACCTGCACACGCTAATGCCCTTGCTGCATTCGTCCCGAACAGCTGATATGTGATCACTCGAGGTCTAAATGTTTTCTTTGACAAAGAAAATGGTCTTATCCTATTTTTTTTTGCTGGGAGAGGTGAGATCCGAATTCCTGGGATATATTCTTTTTTCAAGTAATGTTTGACATGCAGGGAAAAAATTTACTATCCGTGGAGCTGCATATAAATATACATATGTATTTATCTCTATATACATCTAATTGCAGGTACTTCGTTCCTACTCCTTCCGCTTCCGAATGCCGATTTTCTGGTTTGAATCTTCTGCTTGTCCTTTTTTCTTTTGATGAACATAAATGTGTGCATCTGCATCTACATCTGCCATGGCATGAATGTGATGTATAATTTTTTTCGTTGAACCATTTTTTTTTTTTTCATAATATTGATTCTTTTTTGATTAGTTCTTGAGGTTTGAGTGATCACAGTTACAAACGGTGTTGTTGTTCACAAAGTTTGTGCCTATATTGTATAGGAAGAACGGAGCTTTTCACCACATTATCATGTATAAAATATACAACACTCTGTTTTTGCAAGTAGTTTAAATGATTTGGGTGGTTGAATCAATATTTTTTTGGCTGATAAAATTAATATTACTTGGATTCGGGTGCAAATGTTAGATATAAGTGTTAGAGACAGTCATATTCAATTTTTTTTAAATTTTTCATATATTTAGAATGTTATATTTTTATATTTATGCTAGAAAAGAAGTCGAACACAGTTGTCGACATGGATATTTTGAGAAAAATAAGAGTCAAAGCGACGAAAATCAGTTCAAATATATATATATATATCAACTTCTTCAATTTCAGTATTTTTTTTTATTTTTATTTTATATGATATATTAAACAGTGGTAATAATCAAAATTAAACTTGTCAAATTAAAATGAAGCAAAAATAGATTAAAAAGAAGAAATTATATACAATTGAGGGAAAAAAAAAAAAAACCCAGCCTGTTGTAAGTCGGTTTAGTCAAGTCGAATCGTTTACCTATAGTAAAATGATTAATATTAAAAAAAATAGGTATAGTTAAAAAATAAATTATGTCTTGATTTTAACATTTAAGATTTAAATTTAACTTGATTCATTTTTTAATTACATAATATATTTATTTATTTGTATAAAAATATAATTTATATCATATAAAGATTAAATATATATTATATTGTAATTTAATATTAAAAAATATATGTTCAGCTGCCTATGTTTAAGAATCTAATAAAATATATATTTACTAAAAATTTAATAAAAATTACATATTTTTTAAAAAATTAAAAAAATATAAATGGAGGTAAATGAGGGTATAATAATCAAATTTGAATCAGCATAAGTAATCTAAATTTATTTATTATTCATATTAAATCGGTAATTATTATTTAAATTCGAATTAAATAATATTATCTGTTAGATATCTGAATTCGTTAAAAATTTAAATTCAATAAGTAGCTAGAAAGATCAAGGTTCAATTATTTTTATATACATATTTTGCCTTTTACAAGTAGATAGATAATTTGAAATGGATATTCGAAATTCATTGAAAATTTGAATTCAATAAGTTATTAACCTCGAAGCAAAGTTTGTTTATTTTTATAAGTATAAATTTATACATTTTTTAATAAACAAATAATTCGAATTTATTATTTGCATAATTAATGTGAATTTAGATTATATATTCGAATATTCAAACTTATCTCTATGGAAGTAATGAAATTTGAATAATCTATATATGAGTGTTAACATGCACATCCCTTATGTATAATAGTTATAATATTTTAATTCACTTCTACTCTAAATCCGTAATGTTCAAATCTACAAAAAGCATATTGGAGAATTGGCAACATACAAATCTGCGCAATTCATTGTTATCTCTAATTTAAATTATTTATTTATAAATATATATAATTCTTAATAAAATTAAAATTTATATTTGAATCAAATTTTAAATTTAAAAAATAATTATATATAGGTCAAACGTAAATTCAAACTCGACTTGCTCATCGGCGCTTCTATTTATAAGCATGGATTAATCACACCCTATGTAACGTAATAATAAATTATGGTAAATAACAACATAAAATTAATCTTAAAGAAATGATAATCAGTTGCAAAACCCTATATATAATCAGTATTTTACAACGTAAACAACATCACCACTCATCTCTGCAGCTTCTATCTCTTCCGCTTCCCTTTGCTTTTCCATCTCCAACTTATTTGATTTTCTCTTTAACATAATCTGAAATCGCTAAAAGTTTCGATCTAACAAAGGAAGGATCTTTTCTCTCTTATTTGTTTTTTTTTTTGATATATTATTAAAGAAGTCGCCATGGTAGCGGCTACGCAACAACAACATCAGCAGCAACAACAGGCGGCGGTGGCAACCACAACATCGGCTGAAGAAGAGGCCTTGAAGAGGAACACAGATTGCGTTTACTTTCTTGCCTCCCCTTTAACCTGCAAAAAGGTTCGGTTTTTTTCCTTAAAGGGTGTTTAGGGTTTCAACCAAGATCCTGTTCTTTCGGGGATCTTGCTTCGATGCTTTAATTAGGGTTTCACATTTACTCTTTACTTTCTTCTTTTTGTCAATGCCTCTTTGATTAGTTGTTTATTTAACTATGGATAAAAAATAATTTTAATTGGAAAGTGAAAATTTTTTTTAGCAGTTTGAAGGTTAGATCTTGAGTAAAACCCTAGTAAATTTCATGGGGAGTCTTTCCTTTGATGTTCCTTTTAGATATATAATAATAATTACTTTTGCTCCAAAAATATGTGCTATTAAATGTATATTTATTTTTAGATTCATCTTAGTTTCTGCATCATTTTGTTGATAAGAGTCAACTGATTTTAGATAGTTGTAAAGTTATGTTATGATGATCACTTCATACATTCTAAGATGCAATGAACATATCCGATTTACTGCTTTGGCTTCTTTTTTTTTTGGGTCATCAATGATAGTTAGATTCTGCAAGTAATTTTCCTTTTGCTCTTTTTCCATGACAATAGGGAAGTGAATGCGAGTATCGTCATAGCGAATATGCCCGGGTTAACCCAAGGGATTGTTATTTCTGGATGAATGGTAATTGTATGAACCAGAAATGCGGATTTCGGCACCCTGTAAGTTTCTGTCACTTCTATTAATCTTCCACCGATAATATCGATTATGTTCTATGATTGTCTCACAGATTGTTGTCCTGATGCGGTCTTTTTCAGCCCCTTGATGGTTTGTTGGGAACTCAAGTAGCAACTCCAGCTGGTTCTTCTGTGACATTGTCGACACCAACAGCTGCTAGTCATACACCTTATAACCAGGGTGTTTCTTACAATGGCAGGAAACAAGCCGTGCCATGTATTTTCTTCCAAAAAGGGCTTTGCTTAAAAGGCGACAGATGTGCTTTTTTGCATGGTCCGACTACAGGTAATAAAGCCCTGCAGCCAGCTGTAACTGTCACTGCTACTGAACCTAATTCTTTTAAGAAGACTTTCGGTGCCATTGAAACGTCTCAGTTGCAGAAGTTTTCCCCAACTAATGTTTCAAAAACAGTTGGAGTACCTCCTGAAGTTAAACCTGCCCCGAAAGTTGAAGTTGCGTCTGCTAGGAGTGGTCCTGCATTTGAGAGAGGTGTGCCACATCTGGCAGGCTTGGATGAGGAACTTCCTCGACAAAAAGGAACGTATACTAGTTCGGTTGTTAACGGTAGCTCTATGGGTCGTTCCAATCGCTTGCATCAGCTCCATGTTTCAGATGAACCGAGTTTTCATGCTGGTAAGGAGACTGACGAATTTTTGAGGGAATCTTCTCCTGGTTTTGATGTTCTTGTGGATGATGAGCTTGGAGATTCCGATTTCTACCGTGGCGAAGATCGATACGGAGGTGCGAGAGGACATGAGGGGAGGAGTGTGAATGAATATGACATTGGTTGCTCTACTAATTACGATGCTATGGTTGACATTGACCGAGAAGCGTTTCATGATGGACATGGCTATGATTCATTTGACTATGTGCTAGGGAATTATGGATGGGATCAACCGGGGGCTTCATCTGAGAGGATATCTTTGGGACCATCTACTCTGGAAAGAAGAGGTTACTTCAGAGCAGATAGCCCTGATCATGTTGAGGAGTCGGATCTACGACATCGTTTATCTAAGCATAGGAGGGTTAATGGCCTGAGGTCTGTTGTCAGTCAGGATCATTCCCTAGAAAATCATGAAGGGGAGCAAAATTACGATGGTTCTCTTAGAGACTCGCGGCATTTACCTCCCCATGAGAGTTCACGTAGTAGTCGTCTTCAGGGTAGAATAAAGCTTCCTGCGAGATCTCTAGTCAGTGGGACTGATTTGCGTTCGGAAAGAGAGATAGAAAGGGGGCGAAGCTGGGGCCGACTCTCACCAGGAAAGCCACAAACCTCTTCCCACCAGGGGAGGCTACGTGACAGAATAAAACGAAGGGTGGAAGGGGAATACAACAATAAAGAAGGTCGAAGATTTGGGGGTCCAAGGATTAGAAGAGAAATAACGGATGATAGGAATGCCGATTTTTCTGGTCCAAAAAGTCTTGCAGAACTGAAAGTTGGTAAGAATACCAATAATAAAGAGCACCTTTCTCTTCGAAAGCGAAAGAGCATAAAGGATAATCAACAAACAGAAGGCGATACTTCATTTGAAGGGCCAATGCCTCTAAGCGAGATTCTGAAGAGAAAAAAACAATCTGGGGGTGGTATAGCATCTATAAGTAAAGAAGCTGTTAACCCAAAACAAAGCAATGAAAGCGTGATTGGTAGATCCACTAACGCAGTAGTTTCAGCGATACCGGAAGAGGCAAATCAAAAGGAAGAATCCAAGTCCACATCTGCAGATATGGGAACAACAACAGGAGTTGCCAACGGTGAGGCTTCTCAACTACTCAACATACGTGAGCACAAGATTAAGGACGGGATAATCACGGACGAAAGAATGGAAGATCATGAGCTCGAGGCAACCGATAATCAGCAGGCTGGAGATTTTTATTATGAGCAAGGTGATGAAGGGGAATATAACTATGAGGAGGGTGAACATGCGGGCCCGGAAGAAGAATACGTAGAGGAAGAAGATGGCGAAGATGGTGATGACTTTGCAAAGAAGCTAGATGTTATGTTTTCATGAGTAGTTGGAAAATATTGCAGATTTTCCCAGATTATTAATTGTGGTTTTATGGAGGATTCTTGAAGCTCATTTAGGTTTGCTTTCTTTCTGATCAAGTGCGTGCTAGCAACTATATTGAAATTTCATTGTTAGAAGTGGGGGGCATTAAGTTTTGGTTCTTTTTTATCAATTAAAACTTCTTTTTTCATTGTATTTAAAAGCTGATTGAATGTGGGGGAAATTCATCTTTGTGCTTGAGCCCATCAGTTGAAGTTGATTACTAAGTGCATGAATGGAAAAAGTAGAAAGAGAATAAGAACATTTTTATTAATCTCTATTTTCTTACTCTCTGCTACACAATTTCTCTATTATATATATATAAATGAAGTGTCTACTTACGTTAGTGTTCTAACCGTTCATAATTTTTTACATGTTGTATATTTGTTTATTTTATTTACGTAGATTGTATATGTTCAATTTCGAGTAAATTAAATTTTTTGATATTTTTTGTGCATTTTTCGAGATTCTAGAAATGAGCAACTAGTGTTCCAAATCAAACAAAGAAACCCTTTCTCTATTACAATGTTTAAATTAATTTCAAATTATTCAAAAATATTTAAATATAAAATATTATTATAAATAGTAACTTTATTAATTTTAAGAGTGTCTGATTTAAATATTAAACTATAATATTTATTAAAAATTTGAGTATTTATACTATACGTGTATAATACTATATTAGATTAGATATTTTCAATTAATCCCATATATATATATATATATATATATATATATTAAAAAAGAATTAAAAAAAAAACTCTCTGTTATATTTTGTTTGGGTTGGATTGGGCCCATTCAATTTGTTTTGAAACCAGACCCTCAATCGGCATTAAAACCCTTCAAATAGCTATGCAAGTAAATCCTACTATTGTATACTGAGGAAAAACAAAAATTCTACGTAAAAGAATATTTATAAATGAGCAATTTTTAATGGAGTAGTAGTTTTATTAAAAAAATAATTTTTTTAAGATAGATGAATTTTTTTTAAAAAATATTTTATATAAAATAATTGAAAAACATATAAGTCCTTACATATTATTATTTGATTTATAAAATATTTATTTATTTATTTTTGGCAAATTCCTTAAGTGAGATGGTTTGACTCCGACTCAACCAAAGGTTAAGTGTATAGATAGATGCATACTAGGGTAACTTCCTAGTCCCAAACAACGGTCTATATGTTCGAGTCTTTTTTATATAATATAATATAGATACATGAATGTTTAAAAATTTATATACTATGAATAATTAACGTATTAAAATTTATATTTAATATAAAATATTTTAAACATGATAATGACGTGACATACATGAACACGACACGAATTGCCAAAACTAATCTAACCCATTTTTAATTTGCAAAACCCACGAAATTTATCTCTTAAAATGTCAACTTTGAGATTTTAGATTTTAGATTCTAACTGTAAGGGCTATCTATGGCTAAAAATATTTATAAAGTTTAAAGTAAATGTTAATTATGACTCCCGAAACATATCAAGTTTTAATTTGGACTATACTCCTTAGGATATTTGATTTGTATAATAAGTTAGTATTTGATTTTAATTACACTTTATAGCCTCCTAACTCTAAAATCTATTAAAGCCACCAGTTGCCATTTAGGGGTAAACTTAATTACTAATTAATTTTAAGATAGTAATAGTATTTAGTGTTAAACTTAATTACTAATTAATTTTAAAATAGTAATAGTAGTGTCA
>JBBYHM010000020.1:6472046-6511548 GCA_038381775.1 Adansonia rubrostipa | reverse complement strand
GGCTATGAAATTTATAACTTGAATCATGTCAAAGTTAGCATCATATTCACATGATGATCAAAGTGGAGATCAAAATTCAAAGTTTAGCTTGATCAGTTTATATAATTAGTTGGCATCTAGTAGATTTGAAGTTTAAATTTTGGCACTTACAACCCTTCCTCTATCCTTAGACTACGATTTTTTTTGTATCAAAAAAATTAAAGTGAAGATCAATATCCATGCATGATGAAAAAAAAATTTTTCTCTCGACCTATTATACAATTATAGCAATAAAATTCTCTTTCAACACCTATATGTATGAAAAAAATTGGATTATTTGATAAAAGCTTACAAGTGAGAAAGAAAGGCAAATGATTAGAGTTGTGATATGGGAGAAGTTTATTCAAGTCTCTCATGCTTGTCAAATTGAACCTCATCTTGTTTGTTTTAGATTTTAAGGTCTTGGACCACCCCATCTTATTTGTTATGCATGTTGAGGTCTTTTGGTGCTGAGAGGACCTTTTACTGACTTGACTTTAAATCAAGGAGAAAATAAAGTTAGAGGGCATTGAAAGTTGATTGTCAAATGCATTTTGATTTTTAAATCAATGAGGTAAAAAGAGAGAAAAAAAGACATAAAAAGTTATAGAGAAAGTACATATCATTGGTTAATCTCAAGAAAAGCTATTTATACCTACTCGGCAACCTATCAAATGCCAGAGGTATAGGCAACCATGCTTCAAAGTTGAAGTATTGCATAGATTATGATGAACTAGGTAACATGACTTTTAAACACTTTAACTAGAGACAACCAAATGTCCTTATACTTCTTGAGCTTCGTGCTAATGATGGTTAAAACATAAAAAGATTTATTTCAAGCACAACAATTAAAAGACTCTAGTTTTGCTCCTAGAATTAGAATGATGGGACATCAGTAATTTATATGTGAGATTTTTAGTATATTTTATTTAGATTATCAGGCCTTTTTTTGGTGAAAAAACATTGATAAAGTCCTAATAAAAGTGATGCCGTGTTATATTGCGTATAAACATATCCTTAAATCAAGTTAGCAAGTTGGACCGTGAATAAAAGTCTTTTATAATTTGAATTGATTCATATTGAATTACTATTTAATAATAAAATAATTTTTATTTAAATATAATTATAAAAATATATAAATATTAATATAAAAATAATTTTTTATTTATTTACAATAATTTAAAATTTGGATAAGACCAAACTCCCTTCAAACTTGAGAAAAAATAATTAAAAATATTCGAGTCACAACTGGCCCGACCATAACATCTCCAATTGCATATACATGATATCTCAAAACTCTAAAAGAAGTAAAGAAATTAGAGTTAAAAAAAAGTAAATACATATAAATGTACAAAAAACCATTAATATTTTTGTACAATTTTTTAATCTTACAAACAAATTAAAAAATTATCACATATTTTATTTTTAATTTTTTAATATATCTTAAGAAATATATATAATGTTGTTAATCTTACTCGTGAAATTTAATGATTTCATTATTAATAAAAAGTAACGACTCTTAACATTTGATTTTTAAAAAAATCAGTTAATACTTTATACACTCAAATTTATTTCTTCGTAAGAAACACATATTTTATTATATTTTTAATATAAAAAATATTTTTATATATAGGCAACATACTAACAAAAAAATTCTTGATAATCTCATTTATTTCATATATTTGATTGACATTGATGTTTTTATATTTGATTAAGTTTGTAAGAATATTATATATTAACGATGAGTATTTAATGTTGAACTTTATGTTGCTCATATAATAATTAAGTAGACTGAGATAAATATTTTAATTAATATTTAGGTGATATTATTTAATAAATCATATTTATATTAACTACTTTAGTGATAAGAGTTAAACTATAAGTTAATAACTAATTAGAATACAGAATTCTTAATAGTAGAATATAACTCTAATTGATCTTTTAGTATAAGTCCCTAGTCTAGTCTATAAATTGTCTGTGCATCATCATAAGATAATTATATAAAAATAAAAAAATAGATTGGAAGGCTTATATATAGTGTTCGCCTTTGTGTTCTTTAAGCGAGATTATATTCTTAATCAACAATGGTTAAACGTATATTTTTAATTTAAATATTACATTTAATGGATAAATTTTATTTAATTTTATTTATTTCATATTTAAAAATATATTTTACATATATAAATTAAAAATATTCAAATCTTTTAAACTTAAAATAATATTTTTAAATATATTAATATTAATATATATTAATATTAAAATAAAAATAATATGCCATTGATACAATACTGTATCCTTTCTATTCGATTTCCTATTCATGTCTGTCGCGGTTAAGCTTAAAAGTACAAATAATCGATGGTTTGGTTCAAACTTGTCTTTCAAGAAAGCAGTACATACCAATTAATAAACATTAAATCGATGTAGCGAAACAAGCAACCATAGTCAGAGCAGTCTACGATCAACACTATTCTTTGCTCCACATCAACTGTGAAATATGAAACTAAGGCTGTGCTTTCAATGTTTTAGCAAGAAGAAAATTGAAAAATGAGTGGAGAACACCTAAGATTGATTGTTTTTTTACGTCAACTTGAGATACGTAAATGAAAAAAAAAAAAAAGAGATAATGAAATTGCAATAATTTGTTACAAATAATAAATACACAAAAATTAGTAAGAAATTAAATAAATTTTGATCTTTTTATTTGTTCATATGTTTTTATGTTTGAGCTTAGTAAATTTCCAAGCTTTGGAGATAGAAGCAAGTAAATTAATAAAAATATTAAAAAATTATTTTTATATTAACATATAAATATTTTTATAATTATTAAATAAAAATATTTTTATTATTAAATAATAAATTAAATCAAATTGATATGAATTTAAAAAAATTAAATATAGAATTTGATCATACGGGTTACCTCACCATTGACGGGTATTCTTTCTTGCCAAGACTCCAAGGTAATTGACTGAAACGTGGGGTCTTGGGCAGTGAAAGAAACAAGGCTTAACAGATGTTACATGTCTGGTTCAAATTTCCCTTCCTGTTTCCTTCAGCTCTCAAGTCAAGTCTCCGGCGTCCAATTTGGTTCAAGTTTTCCTCCTTTGAAGGGTTTGCCAGTCTAGGAATAAGAACCAACGATTCCAGGTAATTACATTGCCGCTATGAATACGTTTCTAATTATATCATAGTTATAGTAATTAAAAATATAATGAGCATTACCATTCTTTACTACGGTAAATGTAAAAAAATTAAAATTATAAAATAATAACAATAATTTTAATACGTTTCTAATACCGTATGGTGAATTTAGCTATATCTGGATTTTTCATCTTCGTTTGTTTATGACGTAGAAATTGGCATATTTTGTCAACAGAGATAAAATATTAAATTATTATATTTAATAATTAAAATCAGATCAAAATAATTTTAATTATAAAAAATTAATATATAAAAATGAGTAAAATTTTATTTACCAAAACGTTATCTAAGGCATCGTGACTTAGTTTTTTAAGTCAAAAATTACTTTTCACGATAAAATGTATATTAAATAGGTAAAATATTTTAACTTCTTTATTTAAAATTATAGTTTATCAATGTAAATAAAAAATTTAGTAATATAAAGCTTTTGAGATTTGAAAATTTGAATAAAATAATTTTATTATTTTTATATCTTTAAATTTTTATTATTTTAAATATATATTTTTAATATTTTAACTTTTCAAATTATTTTTTATTTAAAAATTTTTAAATTATATTTTTTATCATATTTTTTAAATATAATTTTTTTAAATCAAACTTTTTCGACCACCAATACTAAATTAAGCGTAGAAGAAGGTTCTCCATGCGCCAATGGAAGAACTGAAAAATCAGTAGCCATCAAAGCACCTTAACCGGCTCCCACACTCCCTCAGAATTCCAACAATAAAAAAAAAAAAAATCTCCATTAGCAAATACCATGTCTCTCATCTTCCTGTTCTCATTGTTCATCACTGTCTTCCTCTCAAACCCTTCACCATCTTTGTCCCAACAAGCTCGATTTTTCACCTTCTTGGACTTCCCATGGCGCCCAACTCAGAAAAAGATTCTTGTCTCCAGCAACAACGTTTTCGCCGCTGGTTTTAAGCCAACACCATCGTCTCCGAATCTCTATACTTTCTCTATTTGGTATAACAACATATCTGGAAATTATAGCACCATTATTTGGTCAGCTAATGCTGAATCTCCAATCACCATTAATTCCTCTCTTGACATCAGCGATGCTGGTGAGCTTCGTTTACTCAACTCTTCAGGCCGAAACTTATTGCCAGGGACGACTGCAGCTATTGGTAATCCGAATTCTACGAGGCTTGTCTTGGAAGATGAAGGTAATCTTGTTTATGGGAATTGGCAGAGTTTTGATTATCCAACAGATACGATTCTGCCTAACCAGAAAATTAAGAAAACGACGTTTCTGCAGTCAAATAATGGTAAATTTAGGTTCAAGGATAGCAAAAGCCTGGTTTTTGGTTCTTCTCCATACTGGAGCACTGCCAATGGGTTTCAAAGATTGGAACCCAGTGGAAAGTTGGTTCAAGACAGTGGAGCTACTTTGTTTTCTTCGGATTTCGGTGAAGCCGATAAGTTACGAAGATTGACATTGGATAACGATGGAAATCTTAGAATTCACAGCTTTGATCGTAGATCTGGTAAGTTGGAAGTTGTTTGGTTAGCTGTACAAGAAATGTGCACGGTTCATGGAACTTGCGGGCCTAATGCTATTTGCATGAACGATGCATCGAATTCGGATCCAACTTATTGCGTTTGCCCACCGGGATTCAAGAAAAGCATCAATGAAAATAACTCGTGTGAGATCAAAATCCCATTAAGGAATCATGGAAACACTAAGTTTCTTCAGCTGGATTATGTTAACTTTTCAGGAGGAGCCGATCAAAGTGATCTTAAAGTTCAGAATTTCTCGATTTATCAATCCAAATGCCTGGCCAATCCAAAATGTCTAGGGTTTGCCTTCAAATATGATGGAAAAGGATACTGCGTGCTCCAGATTGAACGATTGTTATTCGGATACTGGTCTCCAGGGACCGAGATTGCATTTTTCTTGCGAGTCGACAAATCCGAAACCGACGAATCGAATTTCACAGGTATGACAAGTTTGCTAGAAACAACTTGTCCTGTTAATATTAGCCTTCCTTTACCGCCCGAAGAATCGAGCACCACGACTCGGAATATAGTGATAATCTGTACCCTTTTGGCTGCTGAGCTTATTTCTGGGGTTCTTTTCTTTCGGAGATTCCTGAAGAAATACGTCAAGTATCGAGACATGGCTCGAACTTTTGGCCTCGATTTCTTGCCTGCAGGCGGGCCAAAACGGTTTACCTATGCAGAGGTCAAAGCAGCAACGAATGAGTTTTCGAATCTGATTGGGAAGGGGGGCTTTGGTGATGTTTATAAAGGAGAATTAACCGATCACCGAGTTGTTGCGGTGAAGTGCTTGAAGAAGGTGAACGGTGGTGACGCGGAGTTTTGGGCGGAGGTGACAATTATTGCTCGGATGCACCATCTCAACTTGGTTAGATTATGGGGATTTTGTGCTGAGAAGGGCCAAAGAATTCTGGTCTACGAATATGTTCCCAATGGTTCTCTCGATAAATACCTGTTCCCTGCCAATGTCACGATCCAAGACTCAAGCTCTAAGCCAATTCTTGATTGGAATTTCCGGTACCGAATTGCCCTTGGCGTGGCACGAGCGATCGCGTATTTGCACGAAGAATGCTTAGAGTGGGTGTTACACTGTGACATCAAGCCAGAAAACATATTTTTGGGGGATGATTTCTGCCCCAAATCTCAGATTTCGGATTGGCAAAGCTGAGGAAAAAGGAGGATATGTTTAGTCGGTCAACAATTCGGGGTACCCGCGGGTACATGGCACCGGAATGGCTAAACAGGGATCCCATAACTCCGAAAGCCGACGTCTATAGTTTTGGAATGGTGCTGCTAGAACTAGTGAGCGGGATTCGGAACTTCGACGTCCAAGGCTCATCGATGGACAGTGAAGATTTGTATTTTCCTAGGTGGGCATTCGACCAGGTGTTCAAGGAAATGAAGGTGGAAGACATCTTGGATCGTCAAATCAAGCATTGTTTCGATCCTCGAATCCATTTTGACTTGGTAGATCGGATGGTTAAGACGGCAATGTGGTGCCTCCAAGACCGGCCGGAGGCAAGGCCGTCGATGGGGAAGGCTGCTAAGATGTTGGAAGGGACCGTGGAAATTACAGAACCGAAAAAACCCACAATCTTCTACTTGGCGGATGAGTAAAATACCCAATACTTTGATCTAGTGGACGACTTTCTGGATGTTTTTATGCATGTCGGTAGTAAACGTACTTCGTGCTTAGTCATGAGTAGATCAATCTATGGGTCTAGCTGGATTCAAAGTCAAGGTTTGGTCGGATTCGAAATACCATTTTAGTTAAAATATTATTTTTATAATTCAACTTAAATAAAAAATATTATTTTTAATTTTAAATAATAATTTGAATCATATAAGTCTGAATTCATAAAATTTTTTTTGAAATTATGACGCAATAATCCTTAATTTGGAATGCCATATATATTTAAAAGAAAAACATCTTTTTATTTTCCATTTCAGGTTCTTATTGGACAATTACTGTAATCCACCATCACCACCACTGCCAACGTCGTTACAGCCACCACCGCGGCCACCATCGGGAGCAGGAGCAGGAGCGCGTACGTGATTAAAACTGAAAGGCGAACAATAATGGAGACAAACTTCGCGATTGTCAAAACATAAAACATCCTACGGATAGCTTTGAGAAGCAACAAAAACATCTATGCAAGCCGTGACAAAAGGCACTAACACATGGTGCTAGTGGTAGTACTCTTGCGTCTTCAACAGTTTTCCCGTTCTTGCCTGCAGGAAAAAAAAAAAAAAAAAGAAGAAAGAAACCCATTAGATAATAATTAGATTTTATTTTTTTATAAAAATAAAGAATTAAATATAAAAATGTTAGGATATAGTAATGAAATATACGTACACTTGTAAAGATCTAAGTTTCCGATGACGATAATACATGAAAGAATTAGATAAATCGAAAGAAACTTGGTATTTGCCATTATATAAATTGAACAAAGCAATAGTAATTTTCATTTTATATAATAGGATTGCAACCTATTTGCCTTGTTTAATTTTAAGTAACATTTGAAATAAAAGGAAATAAAAAATATTTTGATTTTATTAATTTCCTTATTTGGTTATGAAAAATATGGAAGAAAACTTTAATTTAATTTAATTGAGGAAAACTTGAGAGAAAATTTTGCATTGAAATTTAAAATTAATAGTTGAGATGTCATATATGGGTTTTTTTTCCCTAACTTAAAGGGGACACTTGTTAAAATTAATTAATATATCATTTGCAGTAGGATCTGTTCAATGGTTAAGGAATATTTATTAACCAATTTTCAGAATAATTTTGTTTATATTTAATTATATTGTATTAAATATAATAATTAATATTTTTAATTAAATGAAAATATTATTATAAATGGTAACTTTAAAAAATATCTTAATCCTTTGTTTATTCATTGGCTTTTAATTTTTGTAGCGGTTATAAGCTCAATGTTATTCCTTGACCTTGTTGCATTTATAGTATTATACATGGATATGATAAAGCGTTAGTTTTGAAAAAATTCGAGTTACAGTTTAATGGGATAACTTTATGTCTATCTATTATCTATTAAATTTAGGTTGGTTGTTTAATACGATTAAGTCTAAATAAATAAATATTTGACTTATTCAGTTTGACGTAAATTAATCTTAAAATTTATTTTACTATTTAAGATATATTAAAATATAAAAAAATTTATATTTTATATTTAAATTTAAATAAAAATATTATTTATTATTTTAATAATATTTTAAAGTAAATCAATTATAAAAAATTTCAATCCAACCCCATGAATAAAAAATATGAACAACCAAAGTGGAATTTGGTCCTAACAAATGGGAATAATTTTTTTTATTGGATTAATTTATTTTGTTAGATAAATTTGCACAATTAATTTAAAAGAAAAAAAATACTAAAAATGTGAAAAAAAAAAAAGTGAAATTATTGATTAGTTCAAGTTAGAAATACAAATTGACAATATTGAATTATATCCAAATTAAACTCAATAAAAACAAACAAAATCTAAATTCCTTTTTTTTTTTTATAATCTAACCAAAAAACCACTCAATATCTAAGTTAAAAAACTATTCAAACGTCCATTTATTTATTAATTATTATTTCTACTTAAACTTATCAATTCTAACTTAAATTTGAAAATTTTAATTAATTTACCCAAATTCAATTCTATTTGGAAAAAAAAAGATAACAACCCAAAATAGATCAATTCGAACATGAAATGGTCAAATTTGATAAATCGAATGTTAAACCTAATTAACCTGAAACTAATTAACCAAGTGTTAAACTCGATTAACTGAAACAAAAAATTACTCGAATCCATAATGACCCAAATTTGATTAACCCAACCTGAAATGACTCGAAAATAGTTTGAAAATTAAAAATACTGAAATGACCAAATCCAAATTGATTTAGCCTTAAACTAACTCGATCCACCCAATTAATATATCTACTTCTACTATTTATATTTGGTTTTAACAAAATACTCAAAATTTAAAAAAAAAAATGTTTAAACTTTAAAGAAAAGGAAAACAGAGATTATCTAGTTTTTATAGCTGAGAATATTTTTTTAAAGCAAGATTCAACATGCACGTAGAGGTAGTAATTGAGCGGATTTAAGCGAGTTCGGATCGAATCATTTCGAGTTTGGACTAAAAGTTTGAACCTTTTCAGGTTTGAGTTTTTTTCGGGTTTGGGCTAATTCAGGTTTGGGTCAATTCGAGTTTGGGCCAATTCGAGTTCATTTCTATTTGAATTCAGGTTTGGGTTCGGGTTTGGGTTGAGTTTTGGTTTGAGTATATTTTACATCTTTTTTTATTTTTGGTTAAATATAATCACTTTTATATAATTTTAAATTCTAAGCTTAGGCCTAAATTTGGCTTGGTCCGACCTGAAAAAATATTAGTTCCATTCCAAGGGCCCAGCCGTGGTCCAAAGAATTTTGAATTCTAAGCTCAGAATCGAATTTGGCATGGCCTGCTCATTTAAGCACAAATCACTGTTCATAATATTAAAAATTATTTTTATATTAATAATTACATATTTTATAATTAAATTTTTAAAAAATATATTATTTTATTTAAAAAATATTGTTTCTGTTTGAGCTTGTCTGAAACTTAAAATTTAAAACTCAGATCTGATCGTGCTGGGCCTATTGGGTTGGACAGGCTGTTTAGCCCGTGCGCAGGTCTAATTGCTAGTCTAATATGTGATCTTTTTTATTTTTGATATTGTATTATCTATTATAACTTTCATATTTGTTAATTTAGCTTATTACTTTATTGTACTATCATCATGCTTTAATTATGATTACTTAAAATAATAATAATAAAAATAATATTCAAAGAAGTGTTTAAAAGTTTACTATTAACATACATAAACTCTCAATATTTAATGAGTTTAACTAATTAAATTTAAAAAATATGATAAATAAATGATAGACTTTATTAACAATTTTTTTATGATAAATAAATTGCATACTTTATTGATAATATTTTATCATATATAGACATGCTTAAGAGTCGAGGTACCTGACCAGCCTAATTGGGTTCAGTCTTAGGTTTTCATATTTTTGTTTCAGATTAGTCCCATCTCACTCGAAACAGTGATTTAAAATTAAAATAACATATATTTCATTTAAATTTTATTATAAAATATATAAATATTAATAAAAAATATTTTTTAATGTGATGAATATAAATTCTGGCTTAAATAGTAGGTTTGGGCATGTTTACTAAGAGCCTGAGCTTAAGATTTTAAAAAACTTCGGGTCGCGATTTGACCCGACTCATAAGGAAGTTTAATCATATATAAAATATAAATTAAGTTTTTAATATATAATTAAATTGTTAAAAAATATTAAAATAAAATTGATAATTAAAGTTTTTGCTTTATAAAAAATTATTTAATTATAATTTTATCATATTTTAGGATTGGGGTCGGGCTCGGGTTCAAGTTTTTTTGGGGTTAGGGTCCTTTCGGATTTGGGATTATTTTAAGTGTGTGTTTTCTTGAATTTGGGTGATTAACTTTTTGATTAAATTAAGTTTGGTTCAGGTTCAGACTTAAGTTTTTTTGAATAAATTTTTAAATTTAAATTTATTTTGTCATCTCTACGTGCATCGAAGAAATCAGCCCGCGTATTTGATGCTATATAAAGACGCCTTTGCCTCAATCTCAACCTTCCTTCATCTTCCTTGTCAAAATCCAATCTTTAAGCTTGCATCATTCCTTTAATATTCTTGTTTCTCTTTGTAAATCTTCTTGTTGGGAAGTCTTTGTACAATCTTCCAATGTCGGTGAGTTTATTTATTTAATTTTTTTTTTAATGAATGTGCCCCTTTGCTTAGTTAGATCCAACAATTTCTTTCTTAAAAAAAAAAAAAAGAACTAATGAAAGAGAAATGTGGTTGTTGCTCCTTTTGGTTGCTGGGAAGATGTAGGAAACAACGAGACCATAAAAGCTGGATTCTTGAGTTTATCTTTACTAGACCCAAATAGCACTTTGGGCTTTTAGAGTTAATCTCATTATAGTTCTTGGGTTATGAAAACAAATTCATTACTAGGATTCAGTTGGGGGCACTTTTTCTAGCTTTCTTGGAAGCAAATCATAGAGCATAGGAACTTACATATACATATATATATATATATATATATGTATACACACATACATATATATACATAATACATATATATATGTTATGAATTGACCTTTTCAAATCCTAACTTTGATGTTACCACCCAACAAATTGTAAAGCTGTTTATGGTTTGATGTTCATGCTGTTATTATTATTTGTGGCCTTGCCCTACATCTCATGCTATTTCTAGTTTATGCATGTCTTTGAAGTAGTATTTCTATTATCTTTGGTGTTAGTT
The DNA here is from genome assembly GCA_038381775.1 of Adansonia rubrostipa. Lineage (NCBI taxonomy): Eukaryota > Viridiplantae > Streptophyta > Magnoliopsida > Malvales > Malvaceae > Adansonia > Adansonia rubrostipa. The sequence continues at coordinate 6,500,456 of JBBYHM010000020.1, read as the reverse complement.
TGTCTAATATATATATATATATGTATGTATGTATAGTCTTTAATTTTACTCCTTTTTGATCATTGCATATGCAGGTTCCACTGGAACATACTAATCAGAGTCTTTAATTTAGGTACATTGGCAACAGAGGATAGCACTTTTTGCTCATTATATAAAATATATTGATTAGACTCGTAAATTATTTGAATCGGATATAAAATATTTGAATTTGATTCATTTAAAAAATTGACCTGCTCAAGCTTGAGTTTGACTAGCTTACGAGTTTCGAGCATTGAGCATTTCATTTACATTCCTAATTTTTTATATGAATGTATGTATAGATTTAAACACCGGAAAAAAAAAATCTCTGTTAGTTTTTTATTTTTTTTTCTATTTTTAAAAAATCTGTGGCCCAAAACATACAGTTGATAATCGACCTAAAAGGCCCCAAACCCTAATATTGGGCTAAATAGAAGACACCCGAACCCAATAACGCAAAACCCTAATTTGAAAGGACTAGGTTTTCTTTTGGTCGTCGGAGTCTCTATAAATCAGATCTCCACTTAGTTTATCCTCAAATTAGATCTAATCGGCCGATCGTCAATCAGGTAAATCTATTTTATACCTCTTCCGCATTTTTTCTTACTTTTTCGTAGTTTTTCTTAGCTAGGTTTTGGCCTTTCTCTTGAATTCCTATCAAAATTTTTAGTGTTCCCAGTTTTCTAATGATATTGTCTATGATGATTTAAATTTAGGTTATCATTACATATATATATATATATATATATATATATATATATATTTCCTCATACAATTAGTTTTCTAAAGATAACGAAAAATTTTAGGGTTTCCAGTGACATTTTTGGGGTTAGGAATTGAAAGTCGTCTGTTACTCTGATGATGTTTACATTAAACTTTCGTTCTCCTGAGCTAATACATGCTGAAAATTTATGGAGACCTGAGCTGAAGAGTTTCAGAAGTTTTTTCCCCCCCAAGTATGATGCTGTGATACAGTGATTTCTGTATGAGAATGAAGTAAAAAGATAAAACTGAACTAGCATTATATTCATTTTAAATTATTTTTATCTTTGAAAAGCTAGATTATGCATAGTTTTCGCAAATAATCCGTTGTTTTTGTTTCATCGGGCAATTTACAATTAAGCTATAATGATATCATTTCCATTCAGACAGTTCACATTTTGCTTGGATGGTTATGCATTTTCATATTCTACAAGTGTTTAAATAAGTTTAGTCTTCATTTTCAATTTTCCTGTGATGATCTAATGGCTTTTGCTTGATTTTTGCAGATATTAGTTTTGGTTTTACCAGGAGATATTAGTGAAAACATTGGTAGTCGAAAATGAGGTACTAATTGGTCGATCCTTTTTCCTTTACTCTGTTTTTTTAGTAACTATATTCCATTGTTTTTGCATGCATGATGTACTAACCCTTCATTTGTTTGCTTCTCCTTCTGCAGTCGACCAATGGAGGAAGATGTAAGTTATCATAAATGCCATCTTTTAGGCGTTCTTTTATATGTTTTCGCATAAAATGTATATGTTTGCTGATACATCTCTTGTTTGTTTATCTGCCTGCAGACAGTAAAGAACGAGGAAGAGGAATTTAACACCGGACCATTGTCCATTCTGATGATGAGTGTTAAAAATAACACTCAGGTAATTTACCCTTTCTTTTGATTCACTAGCTATAGTTCATCTACATGATAATGAGAATGTGGTTATATAGAACTCAATTCCTATTTTATTCAGACTTTGATGTAAGTATTGGATAAGGGTATGAGTTCGGCATGAGTATGTTCAATTTTTTTCAAGTCTTTTCACGTATTTGAAGGGTTCTTGGAGGATTATATCCCTATACCCATGTCCGAACATGTGTCAGACATGGGTACTCCAAGAAAAATGAGGAGTCGGAGCGACATAGCTGAATTCAGTTTTTATGAAAAGCAGGTTCTCATCAACTGTCGTAACAATAAAAAACTTTTAGGCCGGGTTAGAGCCTTCGATCGCCACTGCAACATGGTTCTGGAAAATGTAAGGGAGATGTGGACTGAGGTTTGTTTCTGCCCCCCCTCCTTTTTTTTTAATATTCCTTCATCTTAATTATGAATCTTCTTTACAGTTGAAGAAAAAGGTACTTATCGTTTTTTGATTTGATATAGGTACCTAAGACCGGGAAAGGGAAGAAAAAGGCCCTTCCAGTTAACAAGGACAGATTCATCAGTAAGATGTTCCTTAGGGGAGATTCTGTTATAATTGTTCTTAGAAATCCTAAGTAAATGTTAGCTATGAAACTTCCTTGGGAATTTGGACTTTGCCCGAGTTTTCGTTCTAAGCTTTTGGTTTGAACCACTAACACTGCTTTGAGCTACTGAAGCTACTGTATGGAGTATTTGTATGGCTGTAAATGACTAATTCTAGTAAACTTGACAGAGGTTCTTTAGCCACATTTACTTGTTTCCTAAACTTGGTACCAGTTATGAGATGCTACGTAGCTACTCAAGCTTAGCTCCGTTTGATTACAGCTCTACGAATGAATAGCTGAGTGCAGGAGATGAGCTATGAATGCTTTTGTCGCAGCCCCCAATGTTTTTTTTTTTTGCCTTGTTCATTCAAATTCTCCAGACTGGCTCTACTTTCGTCCGAGTAGAGTTGGTTGACGAATGTTTTAATGATTTAAAGATTTTATTATTTTATTTTTATATTATTTTGTTCCCTGGACACTATATCTGCTCATGGGCGGGTTGGATGGGTTGCAGTTTGATTTTTTTAATCCTAAGTTCAGATCTATATTGGACATGTTTATGTTTGTTAGTTTAAGTTTGAATTATTATTCATTTTATTAAAAAATATTTTTAATTAATATTTATATATTTTATAATTAAATTTAAATAAAAATATATTATTTTAATTTAAAATTATTGTTTCGGGTTAACTTAAAATAAAAATATTAGGATCTAGGCTGGAATGGGGAGGGCTTGTCGGGTTAAGTAGGTATTCTGATTCTTGAATAAGTATATTGAACACTACTTAAATGGGTTATAAACTTTATTGAAGTCAATGTGAGAGATTATTATTAAGTAATTAAAATATGACTTGAATAAATAATAATGAATTATTAATATATTATAATTGATATAAATATAAAATATTTTAAATATAATTTTATATTGTGATAAAATATATAAATACGATAAGTATGGGTCTTAAAATTAAAAGAAATAATAATAATTAATCAATATTTTAAAAATATTTTTTAAGGTTATCGGATTGCCCAAAAACTTTCATCCATCAGCGAAATGTTAATTGGTATAACTAGGTACAGATTAAGATAATAAGTCTAAAGTTTAGTTAATAAATTATTTATAATAATAACAATAATAATAATAATATATTAAATATAATAATTGTTAATTTTATTCATCATTTTTATCTAATGGATGAGAATATTATAATAAAATAATTTTTAAAATAGTCTTAAAAAACCATTAGCAAAAGTCTATGTATAATATCTATATTCTATCTTTACTTAAGTTATTAATTTTAAGGGTTCGTTTTATATTTAAATGAATTCTAATAAAATCTTCAAACAATAACATACGTGCACTTATCATTAAATGGAAAAAGTAAATGCCAATATGACAGCTTTCTTATAGGATGTTGAAAAACCCTTTACTTGCCACTTAATTGGGTAAAACTCTATCACATAGTTAGATTTGATAATAACCTAATAAATTATATAAAGCAATAAATATAGAATTGTGTAAACTTAGAGAAATCAAAACCTGATCATATTTGTGCACACACAATAAATTCATATTGAAATTTTATGGTATATATATTTTTCTATACATAGCTTTTGATAGCCAACCCCTAAAGAGGCACATAATCCCACCTACAAAAGGAACATGAATAAGTATCTAATCACACGCCGTGGGGTATTTGGTGGGTCGCCGGTGACGGAGTGTCATTTGTGTTCGGTCGTACTCATAACCCATTAAGATGAACAGCCTCTCATAATTTAAAACTACTTTTTCTATTATTATTTATATAGTTTCGTATAAATAAAAAGATTTAACTTATTAAATTATGATTCAAGACGAGCTAAATCAATTTAAATTTAAAAAATTATGACTTAAACTCGATCTTATTCAAGTTTGACCAATGAATAACTTTATTTTTAGACAAATTTAATTTTGAACATATGATAAAAATATTAAAATGATATGTTATTAAATATTATGATTAAATTTAGGTATACTTTTAAACTAATTTTCTCAATTAAACCTTCTTTTTATGTAGTACATGCCTTTTCAAAGGTTCCTTCCACATTCTCATCTTTCACCCACTTTAGTGATTGTCTAATCCGATTTCAAAGTGATTATCGAATAGAAGATCGTGTATATTTTAGGATTAAAGTTTGATATAATAGTTGTAGCGCATTATTATAATGGTTATTTTGTAATTTTGGTAGATATTAATTAATAATATTTATCATAATTAATAGCATAATATTTATTAAGTCAATAATAGAGATATTCATAAATTAAGATAAATTAGGCCGTAATCTAAATTTTTTTTTTATTTTTTATACCAAGGCTTAGGTCAGGTAGGGTTAGATAGATCTCAAAATTTATTTTACTATTTAAAATAATATTAAAAATTAAAAATTATTTTTATATTAATATTTATAATTAAATTTAAATAAAAATAATTTTTATAATTTAAATAACAATTTAAATCAAACCAATAAATTTTAAAACTCATATCTGAATTCGATACAATATAAATAAAATTTATTAAATTAAATAAATTATTTAATTTATAAAAATATTTATAATCAAAAATATATCCGAAATCACTATTAAAATAATCCCAAAGGGAACTTCCAATGTTTTCCCACTGGGTCACAATCCCCAGAAGAAACACCAATGTTCTGCCATTTTCTTAAATTAAATCACCCATTAATTCTTACAACATCCTAGTTCATTTCATCGTCTTGCATTTCGACAATCATCAAATAAACCAGTTAGTTACCAAAAGAACGAAGAAAAGGAACCACCATGGCTGGCTAAACCAGCAGAAGGAACATTGAACCCGAAAAGCAAAGCCTTCCAAATCAGCACAAAGAAAAGCACTTCACCGCCGGCGAGATCGTCCGCAACATTATCATCGTTGTTTCCGACGGTCTCACCGTGCCTTTCGCTCTGGCCGCTGGATTATCCGGTGCCAATGCTTCATCTTCCATCGTTCTCACTGCAGGTATTGCTGAGGTCGCCGCCGGTGCCATCTCCATGGGACTTGGCGGGTAACTAAACTGCACCTTTTCATTGTTTTCGCGATTGGGTACTGTTTGGTTACTGAGAAACTTCAAGAAAAAACAAAAAAAAAAAATCTTAACAAGTTAACAACTACAATTAAAACTCTATACGTAATTCACTAAATTTAGGAAGTACAGATAACTGCAACTAGTTTCCCAAGTTCCCAAAGGAAAAGAAAGTGAAATGTGCAAACATGTTAGTAGGTTCTAGATTGTTTTTTTTACGAAGAAAGTTGTAAAATACAGATAGGGTTGAGAAAAAAATTAAGAAAGCTGAAAATCAATTTGAATTATAATGTTGGATTTGATTTCAGTTTGATTTTGATTTGAGTAATTGTTAATTATATTTTATTAGATTTGATTTTTAATTTATAATTTAAAAAATTATAATTATTATAATTTAATTTAATTTAATTTTTAATTTTTTATAACATAAAAGTAAATATTTTATTTTGAAATTAGTATTATAAAAGTAATATTTTTTAAAATTTTATTTGTAAATTATTGTAAAATATTTTAAAAAAATGAATCAAACTATATGAACGGTTGGAATTTAATTCGGATCGATGTGATATTATATGTATTAAATTCGGTTTTGATTTAGTTTTTAAAAATTAAAATGATAGAATTTTTCTTCTAAAAATAAATATTATTAATTTTATATATAAATATTAAAATTTAAATATCAAATAAAATATTTTTTTTAAATAATTAAATAAATCGATTAAATTAAGTATGAGATTATAATTTATACTCCAGGTATCTGGCAGCGAAAAGTGAAGCCCGTCATTATACTCGGGAATTGAAAAGAGAGGAAGAAGAATCATTAGTGTGCCTGAGACTGGTAATAATAATACTGCTACTACTAATAATAACGAAGTAAGGCTTTGATTTTTTATTTTTTTTTAATGATTGGATGTTAATGGGGATGGTATGCAGTTGTAAATTAAGAATGGGGGGTTTTTTGGTTGTTGAAAACACAGAGGCGGCGGAAGTGGCTGAAATACTGGCGGAGTATGGTATAGAGCGGCATGAATATGCGCCGGTAGTTAATGCTCTCAGGAGAAAGCCTCAGGCTTGGCTCGATTTTGTGATGAAGTAAGTTTTTTTTTTTTTCTCTTTCGTTTTAATTTTAATTTTTTTTGGAGAAAATTTATAATTATTTAATTATTCGAAAAGATAAAATGTTTTTCAAATTATTTGTAATTAATTCAACAATTTAAATTAGTTTTTTTTTAATTTTTATTTTTAAATATTATACTTTCAAATGTCAAAGTTTTTTTTTTCTTTCCAATCAATTTTTATCATTTTTACTAAATATTAGAATAAGAAAATAATCAACTTAAAAAATGCTTACGGATCGGATCAATTATGTTTATTATACTCGTACCTAAAAGTAATTAATATTTATATATTTTATAATTAAATTTAAATAAAAAATTTTATTATTTAAATAATTATTTGAGTCAAATCTAATAAATTAAATCATTAATATTATATTCAAATTTAATTTAAAACACGTCGAATGATCTGACCTTAATTTAGTTTGAGACTTTTTTTTTTTTTAAAAAAAAGCCAATTTCACTTCCTCAAAAGCCCAAGTAAAAAGCCAAATTTACTTCTGAAATTTCTTGATTACAAAGATTTCAACTTTTTTATCTCACAGTATTTCCTCCTCATTCTTCAATGGAATAGAGTCCTCATAATTAACCATCGATTCATTTCTTCGGGCAACTTTTGGATTTTGGTCGATTTCTTTCTTCATTTTCCTTGATTTATCCTTCTCAAAGTAAAATGTAGCTTGGTTTTCAGGACCTTTTGCTTTGCCGCATGTTAAGTTACTCGAATTCAGATAATGTAACTATGTTTTGAAAATCATATTTTTCATATCTATATTTGAATATGTATCAAATATTATTATCAAAATGCAAGTAATTTATAAAAAAAATAAAGAATTTGAAAAACATAAACGGCATGTGATTGTAATTAGAGCTAAACTGTTCATTTTACATAAAATTAAATAATTTTACATTTGATCTTGATTTAATCTAACTGTCAAAAGATAAGCCCTATTGGTTATTTAATAAGCATGAAAGTATGGAACAGCATCTCTGAATGTTTGACTTAAATTGTGGACGGTAAGACAGTGGAAATAGAAGCAATGACTATTTTTTTTTCCCTTTCTTTTTGGGATTTGCATGAATTGTCACCTTACACACACACACACACAGAGATATATATATATATATAATCAAAGCCACTTTCACATTTACTCGGTGGCCTTTGCATGCGCAGCTTGTTGGTGTCTTCAAACTGATATGATGGTGACCAAAGGTCGGGTTTTACCTGCCATTTAAGCATATCAATATTTCTGTTACTCGGCTTATCTTTTTAAATTTTTATATTTTATGTCCGATAAATATACGAAAAATTAAAAAAAATTACTATCCGACACTCATTCCGGATGCCGAGTAACATAGACTATGATTAAGAACAAGCAAGTGGCTCTTAATCTGGAGATCAAGCCTCCTTGTTTTTCCTTTGTTTTCATAAAATCAACAAATATAGAGAGGAAATTATAGATAAATAATGCTGTTAAAAAAAATGCAGTTTGAGCTGGGATTAGAGGAGCCTGATCCACGAAGAGCATTCCAAAGCGCATTCACCATAGCTATTGCTTACATATTGGGTGGACTGGTGCCACTCTTACCTTACATGTTCATTCCAAAAGCCATGGATGCTGTCTCTGCATCAGTGATCGTAACCATTACCGCACTGCTAATCTTCGGCTGCGCCAAGGGTCACTTTTCCGGCAACAAACCCCTAAAAAGTGCTTTCCAAACCGCTTTCATTGGTGCCATTGCATCTGCTGTTGCCTTTGGCTTGGCTAAACTTATCCATCTCTAGGTATTACTGATAATGTCTGAACTCCAACTACATAGTTATCTTGTTTTCTGCAGAAGTTTCTGCATTGTTTGTTTTCAAGAACAGAATATCTGGATTTCTTTTCATCTGTTTAATGATCGTAATTGGATTATATCTCGTATGAACTGCGATCTATTAACACCATTACTTTGACTCTTTTAATATAACAAGGCAAAGATTTAAAGGGCATAACTTTGATCCATGTTGTTCTGACTCTTTATTTTTTTTCATATCCAACACCTGTGTCGACATATTTTCAGTTATAGGTACAAGATATTACCCTCCAAATACGTGAAAAAATTTAAAAAAAAAATAAAAATGAACATACATATGTCGCACATTTACATGTATTTGACACTCATACATGAGTCCGAGTGACATAGACTTTGATTTTGGAGAGGTAAACCTGAACAGATGATATCCACCAAACAGAGCTACCTGGTTTAGTTCAGTGATTCAAGTAAAAGAAGGGAAGTGCCCTTCTTATTTTTGCTAACAGTATAACACTATATACATACACACACACACACACACATATATATATATATATATAATGCAACTCCACAATTTGCTTGTATGGCAGGTAACAAATAATTAGATCATATCATAGACAACATTAATATTCTCATGCAAATACATAATTTCTATCATGATAAATGCTGAGATCCTTCATGCACTAAATAGAAGGCCACATGTTTAAAATGCCAACTTCTTTCGAGGCAATTTCCTTAGATAAACACAGTTTAACTACCGTATCATCCTCCACTAGTCACTAGTCGTATTGCAATTCTATAAATTGTTAGGCAGCCCTTTCATGAGAACATGCTGCATGCATTTTGATTGAAAAAAAGTAAAAAACATATATATATATATATATATAGAAAATTATATAAAAATTGGATAAAGTTATGTAGCTCCGATCCTTCATTTTTCTTGAAATAGTTGTGTCGAACACATATTCGGACATGGATATGGGAATATGACCCTTCAAGAACTCTCTAAATACATAGAAAAACATCGAAAATGTTGAACATGCCCCATATCAGACGCATATCACTATCCGACACTTACACCTGAATCTGAGTAACATAAAGATAAAGGTTAAGAGTGAAAGCATGAATGTGAGGAGACAACAGGACAGGCATTCTGCACAAAAATTTCCAATTACCTTTCTACGGAGTTCAATGTAGTTTAGTACTTGTGGAAGTCAAATGTTCCATTTGTTCAGTTTAGAAGTTCCAAGTTCTGAGATTTCTCCAACTGTGATTCATTTACCAGTGGTTCAATCTCCAAGTTTTGTGATTTCCCCATATTTTGTAGTAAAAGTTCAAAACTACGAGATTTTTCCGAATGGGTTCCAGAAACAGTTACCTCCATTTCCATACCGGCGTTGATAGGCTCATCTTCATCTTGAGTTCCAATATCATTATTGAAAGCATTGTCTGAAAGAAGCTTTTCCCATGCACCATCATCATGTAAATCCGGTGGAATGAAAGGTGTATGACTTTCATCCATAAGCACTTTCATAAAGTCGATATTCATCCAAAAATCTTTCATTCCATCCGACAAATTCTCAGAGTCATGAGGGTTTTCGGAGTCTATCATCGGTGTGAGTACTGGCTTTGATGTTCCATCAATTGGCGGTTGATACCTAACTATCATATGATCGGAAGCTACCGATTCACCATCCTCTGTAACTTGTTCTAGCATATTGCTTGCTTCAGCCATGCGCCAATTATTTTCTTTCGGTTGAATCAGTTGTACCAAGAAGCCCGGACTTTGCATTGCCATTACTAAGAATGACAACAATTGCTGCTGACTTTTCTCCATTCCTTGAAGACGATCCTTCAAGCGAAGCACCTTATTGTCCGCGGTCTCCTGGTACTGCCTAAGTTTAACCAACTCCGTCATAAGAGCAATTTTATCGGTCTTCAAATTGTCAATTTCCTTCCACAGTTCAATGTTTTTATCGTTTTCGCATGATCCAACAGAGTTCTCTTGTTGAAGTGGCAGCTGCTGCTGCTGCTGGGATGATTTACGTTGCTCAGATCCCTGGGAGTATTTCCGTCTAGCAATGTTCTTCAGCAAGTCCTTTTGACCTCGGACAAATCCATCGTTCGCGAATTCCCAACGATCTGTATCAATTTTTCTAAAACCCTGGAAAAACTTGGAATGGTTACTAATGTATTATGTAATGGCTAACAGTTCTAAACTTGAAGAGTGGGACGTATCTAAAGGGAACTTTCATCAATCAATGGAACATTGAACAACTATGAGAGAAACCCAAAGGAAAGAAAGAAAGACCAAGACAATGTCAACCTATTTTGCTCCAACTCTCCAAGGACCTTTTAAATATATTAAAAAATTTTAAAAAGTTGAATATGACCATATCGGACACATATCCGTATCGGGCACTCACCAGAGTCCGAATTATATAGATCTCAACCTAAATACTAACAGAAAAAAGCCAAAAGTAGTTAAGCATTTGCTTCTGCAATCTCTTCTCACCCGCAACAAAGTACAAAATCAAAACGGAAAAAGGTAGGCAAAAAAAACTCGCAGAAAATAGTACCTTAAAAGTACCTGCTAAAGAAGCAAGAAGTAATAAATCATTGAAAAGGTAATAAGAACTTCAATAAATTAATCATTTCATTCAGCAGTCTTAAATGGAGCAGGAACAAGAGGTTGGATGACTGATTAAAAATATATGTTAATCCGACTTTTATTTTACTTTAAGTATCCATGTTCGATGCATTTTTGGACATGAGTATGAGGATATGAGCCTCCAAATACATGGAAAAACTTAAAAAAAGTTGAATATACCTATATCGAACATATACCCATATCTGGTACTTACACCCGAATTCAAGCAACATAAGTTTCTTTAACCAATTCCTTCTAACACTTGGTTAAAAACAATTTAGAAAAAATGAATACACGGAAGCTCTTTTTTAGGCTCCCTCGAAAGCTGACATTTACAAGCTCTTTTCAACTTTTGATCCTAAATTGAGCATGCAAGACCAAGCCAGCGAGCAAACAATTCTCCCTTTTGCATACTAGATTCTTTACCACCCTAGTTTTCTTGCTACCATCAAGAATTTCTAAAATGCAATTCTATGTTATTTGGAAGGGGTGTGAGTGTGGACATGAATATGTGTTTGACAGTCAATTTTATTTAAAATTTTTATACATTTAAAAGATCTTAAAAGATTATATTTCAAACCCATATTCAAATATGTACTGAACACAAGTACTTTAAAAAAAAAAAAACAATAAAAGTCGGAGCAATATAGCTCCCATTTCAATTGAAGTGAACCATCCCATGAAAATGGAAGGATATATCTAGCAAAACCTAGTCACACTTTGCCTGTCTCAAGATTACAACTAAAGAAGGTAATGAAGTCAAGAAAACTATCAAGTCAATACCATTTTTCCTCTTTCAAATTTGCAAAATTGAAACTGATACTGCCCTCACCATTACAGCAAAATTAAGGAAAAAAAAAGTTCACTTAGAAATACTGATAGTGCTAGCTTCCTTTCCTCCTCGATATTAGAAATTGAAAATAAAGCCAAAAACATGAACAACTTTTCACTCAGAAACTTGAATTTCCACTACTGAAAAGCTCAATTCATAAAAATAACAAAGAATTACTTCAAAAAAAAAAAAGAAAAGAAAAAAGAACCCAACAATAGTTTGCGTACAAAAAATTCAAAACTCCAAAATCCAAACTCAAGCAACCAAAAAAAAAAAAAAACAACTTTGATAACAAAAACAAATACGCAATAGGAAGAAGAAGAAGAAGAAGAAGGGGAGACTCACATAAATATTGAGTTGCCTGATGAAAGAAGAGAAATTGTTGTGCTTGAAATACTTGGGAAGCAAATGAACTGAAAATTCAGTCATATCCCAAATGATAAAACTATCATTATTTTGGCTCCATGAAATGATTGAATCCGTAGCCTCATCATCTACCATTTCATAACATTTTTTAAGAAATGGTGCTATTGACTGACACCCGTTTTCACTCGGTTTCACCATACCTGAATTTTGATGAAAAATAAAAAAAAAAGGGGAGAAATCGTATAGGTTTTTGATGAGAGTCTTCGCTTTTAAGTCTTCAACCGCGTGAAGTTAGGAATATGCTGAGGCAAAACAGCCTTTTTTTTTTTTTTTTTTTAATATTTGAAGAGGCAAAGATATTTAGGGTGTTTCCGCCACTTATGTCTTTACAGTTGATTCAATGTGGTTGTTGTATAACCAATCGTTAGACGCCAGGTGGAGGGTCCAATATTTTTTATACAATTGTTTGTCTGAGTAGAATTACTAGGTTAAAAAAAAACTTATTTGTAAAATAAGTTGGGTTTTGGTTTTAAATGTTTAAGATGTAAATTTAATATTTTTTTTTAATTTTATGATCTATTAATTTTATATTTATATATATATATTATGTAACTCTTATGATATAAAAAATAAATATATATTACATTATACGAAAGTATTAAGAAATAAATTAAATTTTTTATATTTTAAAATTTAATAAAAGAATAATATTAAATTATTAAAGATTAAATTTTTAAAAAATATATTATAAAAATAATAAATTAGAAAAAATATAATATAGGTGAGCTTAAATGAACTTGGATTAATTATTTACAAATATAAGCGAGTCTAGGTAAAATTTAAGGCACATATTTTGAGCTAGGCCGGACATGGGCAAGCATTGTTAAAGTTAATACCATGCTTTGGCTTAACCCAAATCCGACATGACCTTTCTTATAAACACTTTTACTTTTTAATTTGTCTTTTGCTTTTATAAAGATCATTTATTAGATTTATATCTCGAATTAAGTCTTTAGCTTTAAAAATAAAACTTGATCAAGCTTGAATTGAGCTCGAATGTTTACAACTTAAACTGGCATGGTTCCCTAACCACATTCCCAAACACTCTCTGGATGGCTATACTTAACAAGTTACCGACCAAAAATAGATTAATCTCTTAGGGAATTGAGATGGACAACTCTTGTGTTCGTTGTTGGGTAGCGATTGAAACTAGGGATCATCTTTTCTCATAGTGTAGATTTTTCAAAGAAGTACGGCAGCATGTCCTTTTTCTATGCTCACTTCCTCATAATACGAGAAACTGGGATTCTAATCTTCAATGGGATTCTAATTTCTACTATTTTGCATCTCGCTTGGAATGCCAGCATGTATCTCACATGGAAGGAAAGAAATAATAGATATTTTTAGCAATCACACTGCTCGACAGATTTTGTTATAAGGCGCATTAAATAGATCATTCGAATGCAACTTATAGGAATGAAGAATATATCTCACCTGATTCTATCAACACAGCACTCTGCAACAATTGAGGTCTAAGCACTACAATGTTTTCATAAGTTTTCATTCATGATTTGTTGTTTTCTACTTTTTTTGATTGTTTGTGTTTCTTACTATTTTGTTTGTTACTTTCTCCCTGCTAGTTTTCTAGGATCTATCTCGTTGTAGCAGTTTTAACTGCATCTTGGATAAATAAAGCTTACTTATCTAAAAAAAAGATTCAAGACCTAAATTATAGCCACGGTGAGTAAGGAAGTAGCCTAGGGACTCATGTTGTAGCTATATTACTTCCACGCTTTGTTTTATTCAAAATATTTATGTTGGATGTTATTCTTTATATGTATTTGAATATGAACATAAAAGTATAATCTTTTAAATGTATAAAAAAATTTTAAGACATTAAAATTCTTATATTAAATACGTATCTATATTTACTTATTACTAAATTCAAACAATATAAAGCTCTAGCACCTCCAATCGAGGACACCATCTCCCAATCAAGCCTTTCTCCAAAGCCATCTCTTTGAAATCACTAGGTTAGCTTGGGCTCTTCTGGTTCCTCAAAGACCCAAAAGAAGTTGCCATTTGCTTGCTTTTTAAACCCCAAGCTAGGTCGACCATTTTGTTCAACTCCTAGCTCTGCCAAGCTTCCAAATGAGACATAGACTACTGAAGTTTGGTATTTAGCTCTCTCATGCAAGTGCTAGGAATTGGCTTGAAGATATTTATACCATAATCTTTGTTATCATTTAGCCTTTTTGCCATGTACATTGATCTTCCAAATTTTGGACATCCAATCTACAACCTATATAAAGTATAAACCCACCCAAAAGGGGAAAAAATCTGCTAAAGAAAATTTTGTTAATGCGTAAATTGGCTGAGCAAAGCCAATTTCGTCAAAGCCATGGGATATTGTCTCTGGACTTTGGAGATCAATAGAGCTGGTTGTTTGGGTCGTCGGAATGAATGGGGAGGTTGGAGATGAAAATGGTGGTTATAAACCAATCGTGATAGCGAACTGAAGCATACCGTTGACATGGCCTTGGCCTGGTAAAAAGGGACGATTAAAAACACGAGCTTTGTTGGCTTTGTTTTTGTCCACCATATCTGTTCACGGTAAAGCTTCACTCTCCCTCTCCATACTTAATTCCTCGAAGATAAATCATTTTTCTTTTTGATCTTTTTCAAAGGATTCATTGGAGATGATTCTATAAATCAAGGATTTTTGGCCTTTCCATTATTGCCATTAAAAATTGATGGGACTAGATTTTCCCTTTTTGTCTCTATAAAGAAAGTGTAGATTTTTGTTTCCATTTTTGCGTCATCTTGCTCTTTTTACATTCATTTGCTTTTTTTTTTTTTTAATACAATTTAATATGTTATTGTTTGAATTTTAATATTTATAATTATTTTTTATTATGATATATCTTTATTTTAATATATAATACTTTAAACATAATTAAAAATATATATATATGAATACAATATAAATATATTAATTACTAAGTTATAAATATAAAATACTGAAAATCAAAATTTATTCACACTCTTTTATATTTTTTTAAAAAAGTTTTAAAAAACATGTTATTTTTTATTTAATGCTTAATAATTTTAAATTTTTTATGAAATTTATAACTTAATATATTTTTTAATATTTACCTATAATAATGTGTATATATATATTTAATATTTATATAATATAACTTATAAAATATACCTAAAAATATAAAATTATTAATCAGATATGAATATTAAATATAAGAGCTAAATTTTTTTAAAATAAATCTTAATTTTTTTTACTCAAAATTATTTTTAAAGTCTAATTTTTGTCAAATCCTCTTGAATATTAAATATGATAATCTGATCAGACATTCAATCGAAACAATTTAAAAGTTAGGACCATCAAACCGGGAACTAGTAGAAGTTCTGGGTTCGGGTCGAAAAGCCCGAGTTTCTCAAACTTTCTCGCTCCTTACTTCCTAGTTTTGCTCATCCTCAGTAAGCAGCTACCGTTAAGCTCAATCTCCCTTTTCTTAAAACCTAAAAACCCTATGAATATCGTCTGATTATATGTTTTCGATTAATTTAGGGTTTTTTGGGTGGTTAATATTTGGCGGAATTAGGTGAATTTAAGGTATGGGTCGATCCCGGGCAGTTTCTCGTTCCACTGAAGAGGATCTCAATCAAAGGTCTTTCCTTTTTTTTCTTACCGTTTTTAATTTCATTGTTTTCTGAAAATTTCCCTTCAAAGATCTTATTTTAGTTAAAAATTTGCTTCCCATTTTGGTTTTTGTAGATCCAAAAGGAAAAAGACTGGGTCTGGTGTCGTCGAGAATGTAGAGCTTCCATCTTCAGGTATGACAAAATTTAGGGCTCCCTTTGATTTTTATTTTTATTATTTGATCTTTCCCAAGCTTGTTTAGATTCAAAATCAATATCGGTATATTTTTTATAGTAATATCATTGATAATAAAATGCATGATTTTTACTTTTATTTAGAAGGATTAGATTTCCTGTTAGGGTTTTATTTTAACTATTAGCTCCTTTTTAATTACAAGCAGTTTTACTTTTACTTGATTAGCAGCTTTTTTTTTTTTTTTTTTAAAAAAATTTGGGAAAAGCAATAACAACAAATCAAGTAGCTGAAGTATCAGTCAAATGGAACCCTAGTTGTCTGAAAAATATTTATGAAAATGAAATGTTACTGGTATAGCAATTCCTTTTAAGTTTTGAAATCTTACTTCCACTTTTTGTTTTTAAGTGATGGTCTCTACGGATGTGACTGCGTTTGTCCGCTAATTTTGTTCTTCCCCATTGATTCCATTTCTTTGAATAAGGTGTTGGGCAAGTGCCGAGTGAAGCAAAAGGGCCAGCATTATATCACTGTAATTATTGCAACAAGGATCTTTCTGGAATGGTTCGGATTAAATGTGCAGTTTGTCCAGATTTTGACCTTTGTGTTGAATGCTTTTCTGTTGGAGCCGAAATTTCTCCTCACAAGAGCAATCATCCTTACAGGGTTATGGTTAGTCACCTTCTTTCTTGTTACTTTTTCCTTTGTCATTTTAGCAATTGAAGGTTATTGCATGATCGCAGATGGTTAGCTTCTCTTATCTGAAATTTTATGTTCCTTCTCTTCCTGCTTTGGGAGTATATTTCCAATCTTTTATTTTTGATTGGAGCATGTTTTTAGCTTTATGGTACTAGAAATATTATAATGTGAAATAAATTAAGACTGAAAGAAGTCAAAGGTACATGGTCTCTAGGTTTTAAGTGATTTAAGAACAGATTAGTTTTCTGTTAAATACCGACGGCATTTTTAGCTGAAGTTCTGACCATAGGTTTTGTACGTTTTGTTACAATTGCATCCCCCACCCACTCTCCTTTCTGTTCAATGCTAGAATATCTTATTCACCTCTCCTGGAACCTCACGATGGTCGGATATAACAGGGTGATTACTATCTGGGAATTTGTCTACTAACTAGTTCATCAAAAGCAATCATTCTTTTCATCATCTACATTATTTCCTTCAGGAATTCTCATGATAATGACTTCAAACATAGTTTTGTCCCTTTTTCTATTGGTTTGAGTTGCTTGTTATTATATATTATTCATTTTCTTCCATGCAGGACAATCTGTCTTTCCCACTAATTTGTCCAGATTGGAATGCAGATGAGGAGATATTGCTTCTTGAGGTATTCCTATATATTCTCTTGCATCTTCTAGGGGCATATTTTGATTTATTGGTTGATCAAAATATTTGGCAACTGCTGCTTATACCCTTCATGATTCTGTATTTCATTTGATTTGATGGTTAGAAGATGGATGTTTTATTTTCAGGGAATTGAAATGTATGGATTTGGTAATTGGACTGAAGTTGCAGAACATGTTGGAACCAAGAGCAAATCACAATGTATTGATCACTATAATGCTATATACATGAACTCTCCTTGTTTTCCTCTCCCAGTAAGACTTGTGTTATAATCTCACCTTTGAAGACGTTACCCACATAAGCACATGCACATGCACATGCACATGCACAGAAGCACATAAATAAACGTACAATTTTCTAGTAAGAACAATTATATTCCATGGTTATTTTCTTAGGACTTGTCTCATGTTATGGGAAAGAGCAGAGAGGAGCTCCTTGCTATGGCCAAAGGGAATGGTCAAGTCAAAAAAGGTTAGACAAAACCTTTTCAAGTGATTCTTTGGTTGCTAAATTGTTGCTAATGCTATCAAGATGATTTATCTGGCTGATTTCCTTCCCACTGTGATTTTTTTCTCATCGGATCACTTTCTTTTTCTGGAAATATGAGTGATCTGATAATTGTCAATATTCTTGTCTTTGTTCGATATCTTCGGTTTCTGAGAGTCCTAGATTTTACATGTGTTTTTGTGAAATGTAGTTGCTAGACTAAAGGGTTATTTCTGCAGAATTGACCACACATGATGAGCTTTCCCTGAAACAAGAGTCTCCCACTGGTGCAAAAGTCAAGTAAATATCTCACCTATGTTATCTTCAACCCCCCTCCCTGTTTTTTTTTTTTTATATTTATTTGTTATCCTCCTTCTGTACTTGATCAGATATGAGGCACCAAAAAAGGAAGATCCGGCACATCAATCCTCATCCAGCTTAACTGGAGGTATGACATTAGCAATTTTGAGACTGTTTTATTTAAAGTGGGATTCCCCCTTGATTTTTTTGAGAGGCATGACTATGTAGCAATGTTTGTTTATATGAACACAATACATTCTCTTTTACGCACAAAAAGAAAAAAAATATATATATATATATATATATATATATTAATGCATTCTCTTTGACATCAGAGATAGGATCCCATATTGATTCAAGCAGTGGTACCACATTCCTAGGTGCTGGTAAAAATACCTCCAACATGGGCCAGAGTAAAGATGGCATTAAAGTAGAAGGTATGCTCTCTCATTTTATTGTACATCATGACCGCTGGTTGGGACTTTACATTCTGCATAAAGTCGTTGACTACTGCCAACATGGAAATGCCAATCTAACAATTAAAAGTAAGCAGTCCATAAGTATTGCGAAAGGCAATTATTCTGAAAGAAAGGGTTTGGACTGTAACGCTCCCAAATCATACTTTATGAGACAAATGTTAATTAGTTATTTTTCCATAGTGAGTTAAAAGGAGTTAGTGTGTTGACTTGAGCGGCCCCATCTTTTCCATTTCCTTTCCTTTTTATTTCATTTTGGCGATTAAAATGATGCACGTTGTTGGTCATGTTCCGTGAAATTTGTTATGCAATTACTGTATACCTTTTTTTTTTTATTTTTTTGCTTAAACCTTGTTCTCAGAACCTCAAGCAGACAGGAGCATTGGTGAGAAAAAACCTAGGGTTTCAACCGATGAGGAACCTTCTATGACCGAGCTGAGTGGATATAATTTCAAGAGGCAGGAATTTGAGATTGAATATGATAATGATGCAGAGCAGTTATTGGCAGACATGGAATTTAAGGATACCGACACCAAGGCTGAGCGAGAATTGAAGTTACGTGTACTACATATCTACTCAAAAAGGTATTTATCTACATAAAATGAGTATGCCTGTTGTATATATTGTTGACATGGGAAAGGTTGTCAACCATCAGCATTTTTCAAGGGGTCCAGAGGGAAATATAGAAAGCAGCATGTGATATTGATAATATTATAGTGCTTTAAGAAAACCATAATGTGTTCTTGATCTGTCATAAATACTCCTAAGTGCTGATCCTTCTAACGTATATAACCCTAAATATGTGGAATGAAGCAATTTCTCTAAGCCCCTAAGTCTCGGGTTTGAAAACTACCTGAAGCTCCTCTAAGGTGTTAAGAATATGTGAGTTTTCAATTTCATGCACCATTAACCATCTTGATTGAACTTTCCTGCAAGGTCATGAGAATGTGGACTTGATTGCAGAATCGTCTACGTTAAATTTTCAGTGCAAAATGTTTGGTGCATTTTTAGTGCATTCGAGGCTGATTGATTTGTGCTTGCTTTCTTTCATTTATACAGTTCTATCTATATCATTTCCGCTGCATGTCTTATGCGTCTGCTTTTATTTTTTGTTGTCAGTTGGATTCCAGTAGTAGTTTTATCTTAACTAGATATAATTGGTTGGAAAGATGAAATATTCATAGGTTTGTAGCATACGATGGACTGTTACTCAATGTCAAGCCACATATTGCAAAATATGTTGAAGAATGTATTGTTATTTTTGCATCATTTTTGGTGTTTAGAATTACAGTATGGTGACTTATTGACAGGCTTGATGAGAGGAAGCGTAGGAAGGACTTTATACTGGAAAGAAATTTACTTTACCCTGACCAATTTGAGCGAAACCTCTCACCCGAGGAGAGGGAAATATATCAGCGCTACAAGGTGTTTATGCGCTTCCACTCGAAAGAAGAGCATGAAGAGTTGCTTAAGAGTGTCATAGAGGAACATCGGATTGCTAAAAGAATACAAGAACTTCAGGTTAAATGCTATGCTTTTATTTGCTGCTTTCATGCCAAACAAAAAAAAAAAAAATAAATAAATAAATAAAATTTCCTTTGACTTGTGCTGTTTTTCATCCCTGAATCATATTGTTATGTTTCATCATTTTAAGATGTTACAATTCTACAATGATTTCTATCCCTTAGGGATGAACCTCCTTGATACATCTATTTAAGCATCTAAATTTTGGAACATTTATCACAATGGACTTTAGGCACATTTTTCACATCACATTAATGTGGATACTTAGATGTACTTCATAAATACTATGTATTCAGGTTAGTTTTACCATGCAGGAAGCTCGAGCTGCTGGTTGCCGAACTGCTGCTGAAGCGAATAAATTTATCGAACAGAAGAGGAAAAAGGAAGCTGAAGAAAATGCCCAGAGACTGAAGGAAAGTGTACAAGCTGGTCCTAGTGGTAAAGTGTTATTGCATGGCAGTCCAAGGGGTGTCGTGAAGGGTTCCACCGGTTTACAATCTTTCAATAAAGAATCTGCAACTGTCATGGGACAAGCTACATTAAGTACCCTGGATGATTGGGATATCACTGGATTCATAGGGGCTGATTTATTGGCAGATACTGTAAGGATACTCTCCCTAGCTTCTTTTTCTACATCGATTATACATACGGTTATATGTTACAGTTCCCATTTGGATCTTCATGAAACAAGTATCTTGGAGAATCCAAATGGGAACTGTAAACGATACATGCCAAACATAAAGCGATTCTATCTTGCTCTGGCTCTTCATTTCTCCTGAAGTACCAATGCCTGAGGATATGAACCTCCAAGGATCCTCCAAATACATAAAAAAATATGTAAAATATTGAACATACCAATATCGGTCACATACCTGCGTCCAAGTAAATATAGTGAAGCATCATCAAGTTTAATTGGAAACTATTTTAGCATCTATACCCATTGCAATACCTTCTTTGTGCAGGAGAAACAGCTTTGCAATGAGATCAGAATACTGCCTTCACATTACCTCTCCATGTTGCAAACCTTATCAATGGAGATAATGAAGGGCAATATTAGCAAGAAATCTGATGCTCACAACTTGTTCAAAGTTGAAGCAAGCAAGGTGGATAGAGTCTATGACATGTTGGTGAAAAAGGGGATTGCTCAAGTATGACCCAACCAAATTCAGCATCTCCAATTTTGTAGATCGAAATTGTACAGTTCTATTCAGGTAGGTAAAAACGACAAATGGTATTGTTCATTCGTAGTACAATTTATCATAAGCAACCACATTTGCGAAACTTTCTGCTCTTTTCTGTCCACAAAAAAAAAAAAAAAAAGGTTATGCCTTGTTTTTACCAATAAAATTACGAGAGAAGAAGAACCCTTTTCTGTTTTCCTCCCCTAAAAGGGAATTCTGCTAATCCCAGGGGAGAGGTGGGAATAGGCAGATGTTTTTGACCCAAATGAGTAAGGTTAAAAGAACCGTATCAAAAGTCACACTGATTAGACTTTGATTCTTCGTTCAACTGGTTAATTCAACTTATTCATTTAGATAAAGTTTTAAATATTTAAAAAATAATTTAATATTAAATAAATATTAAATATAGTAAATAATTAATAAAGATATGTATTTGATTTAATGGTATTATTTTTAATATAAAATTAAAAGGTTCAAATCCAATAGATTTAAAAAAAATTAAAAAATATATATTAAATCAATTTTTTTATCGATTAAACTGATTTTTGTAGTTTAACTAATCAATGTTTGATATAATGTATCAGATTCATTAGATCATCCGTTTTTAATTCAACCGGTTCATCCATTCCAGTTTCAACAGCACTACAGTGGCAAGAGCTGTAAACAATGAGCAGTAGAGATCCTAGACTAAAGATTCAAAACACAGTTTTCTTTCTCAATATCTCGCAAACGCTGCAGTTAAAATTAATCCAAAAATAAATTAAAAACGACCCAAATCACTATATCACACTAATCAAATCCTACGATTACTGATTTCTTAAAGCTTTTACGAGCAATCGCATATTCATCTTGCTTCAAACTCACCATTATCTTCAATTTCTTAACTAGCAAATTTTACAATCAAAACCTTCATTCATGTTTCAATCACTTACTTTCCTCTTACAAATGAAACAAACCCAAATCTACAATTATTGGCTAAGATTTTTGGGGAATCTCTTCAAAACAAAACATTTTTCTACTATTCCTAACTTCAAGCAACTTTAAAACCTCAACCATCTAGTGCAGCATCAACAAGGCAATGCAAAACCAAGCTCTAAAAAAGGCCTTAATCTACCAATTGAAAGGTTTAAATGCGCTTTATATTACACTTTAGCTTGGCAATGAAGAGGAGTTGCCAACTTTAATCCCATGCATTGCTTCTGGATTCGCTTCTGGAATAATTGAAGCCACTCCAACAACCAATCGGAATGCTGAGCTATTATCTACCGCGATGGCACCTTTCTCAACCGCAATAAGACCGAACTCAATACTTATCGAACCACCAGCACTAAAAATGGCGATGTCAACGTCGTTTAAGCTGTCAGCATTGAGTTCATGGACAGTGAAGGTGCGGTCTTGGACGGAGATGGCCTTGCCAGCCGAGCGTTCGGAGGCCAGGAGCTTGAGGGAACAGTAAGAGAATTCAGGGTCGGAGAGGATGGAGAGGAATTCTTTGGCCTCCACTGGCACCTACAACGGCAACGGATGGGCCTATTTCTTGAAAGGACATGCAGATTTTGGTGGAGAATTTGTTGGTTTTGAGTTTGTGCTTTGGGGTGGAAAGAATATGGGGTTTTCAGAGCGTGGCTGAGAGAGGCCATTACTGGGTTCAAGCAAGAATTGAAATAAGAATGGGAAGGGTTTTAGGAAAGGCAGAGAAAGGGATGTGCTGGCAGTAGCTGCAGTGCTATATAACACGACATGAAAAAAATACAAAAAATAATACAAATTACGAATTTATCAAAATTTATATAACATATTAAAATATATATATATAATAATTTAAATATAATTATGATACGTAAAAATATAAGAACACGACAAAAGTACACTAGTTATCGGGTCTACCTCTCCAATACCCACCAATGGCAACTGAACTCCCATTTTTCTAAACTCCCGAATGACATCCTCTTGTATGTAGTAGAATCTCAGTTTATAATAAGGCAGAAAAAAGACAAAAAAAGGAGATTACCTGCAATTTAACAATTTTAGTGAAGAAAAGATTGCAACCAAAACAATGCTTCTTTTCACTTCTTGTGTCTCCTTCGGAATTTCGCAGGCTAGGCAAGTATCTCTAAATAGAATATTGACATCTGAACAACTTGAAAATGTTCTGGCAATCTTTTTCTTCGATCCGATCACCTGCCTGTGAACTTAAATGGCTCAGGTAAGTTTTGCTTTCGTATATGTAACGCAGCTGCTGCCATAGAAGAACACTTAAAACAATCTCCACAGAAACGCTGGAAACAAATAGATAAACAAGAACGAGTCCCCCAGCAGACAGTTGCACAGCAGAGCTAGAATAACTTCCTTCACTGCTTTCAACGCCAAATCGCTGCGGAAACCATTCAAGTGTCTGAGGGATCTGTACTTTAATGGCGGCCAGATATGTAACCCTGCATATGCAGACATGACTGAAACATAGATCGTACTGAAGAGAGCTGAAAAAAGGAAGGCGGTAAAGTGCCGATGATTTGCTGCACCAACACAATTCCCTGTCTGTTTCATATCACAGAGCAAATGGTTGATTAATGTTAGCATGAAAAGTCATGTTAGCCATGTAATCTGGGTATTTACCAGACATCTTACATCAACACTTAATTAAAAAAAAAAATTTAGCCCTGGCACAATGAATTCGAAATATGCTTAATACTTACTAGGGGACGATGATGATCCATATCCAATGTACATATTCCACATGAACGGCAGTGATGTGTTCTCTGTGATCTCGGCTTTGAACAGTAGTGGCAGAAGGTATAGTTTTCCAGGTCACCTTTCCCTACAACCGGATAGCTACCCCACAATATGATTGGCGTTGAGCCGGCACATTTGAATGCCACTAAGCAGAATGTAGAAACAGTAGTTACAGCCAAGATCATCGTTAAGATAGAATGACTAATCCCTCAGGTATAGCTGACAGCGAAAACGACGGGATACACCGCCCATACCTCCCCACCTGCATTTTCATTTCGACATATTAAGAAGAGAAACATAAAACTTCATGTAACATTAGATAATGAAACATAGTAACTAGGTGACGCTGCTTGTATTAAAAGAGAAAAATGTGCCTACAATGACTATAAATCAAGATGAGATTAAACAAAACCAAACATATGGGATGGTTTGGAAACTAAGTGCAGAACTTTGGCCTTAAAGGTATATATTATGTAATTTTTTAAAATAAAAAATATTTTATCAAAGGAGAGAGCTAAGGTTAAAGTTAGAAGGCCTAGCCGACATTTGAGAAACTTTGACATAAATATTATGCTTAAAAAAGGTTTTGACCAAAAAAAAAAACTCGTTTTTCATAGATATTAGGTATGATTTTTTTGCTTAAATTTCACTCAATCAATTTTATTATTAGTTATATTAATCTTTTTTGGAGTGATTGTTTATCGATATTTAAGTATAAAATTTAATAAGGTCAAATCGAATATGACATAAATAATCACAAAACTCTTTAAGACCTAATTTAAATCATTTCGAACTTGATCTGACCTCACTTACTAATAATTCTAATGGCATAATCAAAGATCCATTATAACTTGAACATCTTATCCAAAGCACAAGCCGGGTCAGTGGACTCCCCGGCTATAAACAGTTTTTATAGTCAATGCATGAGCATTTATAATTAGCAACAATCATACGATTGAAACCAAAATGTTGGGTCAAGCCCTCTTTTTCCTAGCCACTACAGGTCCTTTGGCAATGGTCGTTGGAGCAGCAGCCCCGGTAGATTGAGGAACCAGCGCTTGCGTGAGGGCTAAAACACCAAATCCCAGAAATGGGGAGCTCATCATCAACAGTTTATCTGATGCCTTGGGCGATGCCAGCATCTCCCCTAATACAGCAGACTGAATTTTAAAAGCAAAAGTTAAATAATTACAAAATTATATAATTTGCAAGCCTATATATATGTTTGGAAATCCAAATTTGTTTCAATAATTAACCATGATTTTAGAAAAGATGAATGACTAAGCAATCACACTGGACCTGAAATCTTATGTATTTATATCATATTCATATATTTTTATTATGCTATAATCATGTTTAAAATATTTTATATTTATATAAATTTGATACGTTAATAATTCAGATTATATATATTTTTAAGACATATATTTATGTCGTATTATATAATATTTTAATTATTATATCTGTGTCATATTTATACAATCGTGTCGAATGTTATATATATAATTTGTTGGTAAAAAGTTATCCAATTTGAACTCCCACATAACTCTAATCCGAATAATCAAAAATCTGTAAAATCATTAACATAAAAATAAAAGTAAAAAAAAGAGCAAAAATAAAAAAAAAAAAACCCTAAAAATTTTGTCTTAGATCCAATAAACATTTAGATTAATTAATAATAACAGTTGCTTGGAGATACTTATTAAGGATAGTTAAATTAAATTATTATATAAAATTATTGAAAAAAATTAAATAAATAAATTGCTATCTATACAAAAAAATTGTAGACTTTTTAAACTTTTCAATATGGTTGAATACTTACCTATATCTATTAAATTATATTTTTTTAAAAAAATCAAAGAATGTATATAATCATTTGTTTAAATTTCTAAGCTTTAAAAGCAAATGTCACATATTCATCGAGTAATTATGTTAAATTATCACTAACTTTTTTCAATATAACCTAACGAAAATGTTTATGACACTTAAAATTTTCATTATGGATATAAAACTAAAGATTTTGCTAATAAATGTTTCGAGGAGATTCATTAAAATTACTATATTATTAATTGATGCGTTTAATATAATATTATTACTGTAAATAGTATATTAACTAATTTTAAAAAATGTCTAAAGGTAATGTTTAAAAAACGAGGTAAAAAGTCAAACCTATAGGACCTTCAATTCATTAGTTCAATCAGTCTAATCAGTTGGATAAATTGAACTAGAATGTTTTAATTTTATAAACAAATTTAAATATTAAAAAAATAATTTTAATATTAAGTTTAGATATAGTAAATACTTAATTAAAATTTATATTTAATTAAATGATATGGTCTTAAATATAAATCTAATTGATGAAAAGTTTACATCTTGTTATATAAAATAAAAATTTTTTAAAAAATATATTAAAGATAAACTTAAACCAGCTATTTTTTTTTTCATTTTTTTGAGTTTTCATTGGTTCAATTGGTTTTTCATTAATTTCATAACATATATAAGATCGGACTAGATACTATTTTCGATCCAATTGATTCAATTGACCGATCTAGAGATTTTTTAAGCTGTGCTTAAAGGCATTAGTTAGCAAAACCCTAAAACCAAAAGACATGAACCAAAAAAAAAAGTCAATATTCAATCCAATACTTTTGTATCTATGGTTTTTCAGTTCATGCATTGTTATCTTTGACATATATAGATTTATTTATTAATTGTAAAATTACACTTATAAATAATAAAAAAAATATATTAAAAAATTAATAAAAAAGGAACGGAAGAGAGTCGGATTTTATTTACCATGCAGGTAATAAGAGAGGCACCAAAAATAAGGCAAGTGGTGTTGAACCAAGACTTGGAGGACAACATCCAATAAACGTTGATCAAAGCAAGGGGCCAAACGAAAACAAGTTGTAGCCAAATCAGGGCCAGGAAGAAACGAGGCTTCTTAACCACCAAATAGTCTTGATACTCGTCGGCATATCCTACCCAGCACCTCCGCGCAGATGCTCTCAGTTAAACAAGCCTGGGCGTTGAATAATGGAGCCACCACCGAGATCAGCACGAAGATTAGCTGCAGGGTGGCATCAACCACTTTGTAAAAAGCTCCATTTTTGTTGTTGTTGGAGCTTCCAAAGAAAAATAGAAGAAGAGAAAATGGGGTTTAATTTCTGACTTGTTTTGATGGAGAAGATACTGGGGTCTTGATCTGTATGATTAAATTATTATTGTTATTATTAAACGCATGGCAAATTCTGCAGAGGTTATTTATTAGTTTCTTTCTAAGCTAGTTGTGTTAAAAAAAAAGCTTCAAACTGATATGATGAATCCAACCTTATCACTACTCAAAGTGGCTGGGCTATCCGATCAAGGTTTAAGTTCGGGTAAACATATTCTTGAGCCGGAACAAGTCACATATTTTCGTCTCAAATTATAAAACCAAGAGCAAAGACCAAAAAAACACTGGGCTATCCTGTTTAGGACTGGTTCATGTATAATTACCTAAAATAAATGATTGTATAAAAAATTAAAATATATATATATATGAAATAATTACCTAACATAAATGATAATGATTTTATTTATCAAGCGAATAGTTGGCTTTGTTCAACAACGATAGTTATTTTTAATCATTCATAACGAACTATATTTATTCATTAAGAGTTGCTTTATTGAAAAGATATTCATTCAAAGAACCTTTTTATGAAATTATTTTTATTACTTATATATAGATTTAGATTTATATTTTTAATAATTTGGATCAATTCAATTCCATCTAAGTTATTATTCTTTTGTTTGAAAACATTAGGTAGCTTTGATTGCAAAGCAGTGGCCGATTTTAAATTAAAATTTTGGAAGAAAAAGACATATTTCATTTGTTATATCATATACGCTTGAAAAAAAAATTATATTACTTATTATTATCTTATGACGTATCATGTATATATAAAAATATATGTGATACATTAACAATGCATTGACAAATTAATCCACAAGATTCGAATTTTTTATTAAGAGTACAGGAAGTCAAATGAACACTTTGTCTCTTGAAAGAGAAAGGGATAGATCTTTAGTCTCTAGGAACAAGAAATGGATCGAAACATATGCCATGTTCATGCCAACAATCTAAGAATATTTTTATTTTATTTATATATATATGAATTAAACCCCCCCTTTTTGTTTATTTTTCAAAAAGGGTTAAAAAATTGTTAAGATCATAGATAGAAGGGATTAAAAGCAAAATAAGCTTTCATATAGTTGCCCTGAAAACTTTACTCAAAAAATCAAATTCATTCCTGCGACAAAAATGGAGAGGTGCTCTTGCAATGAAATGGAAGGTAATTAAAGAACCCAATTTGTTCTTAAACTTATGGTATTTGGATTCGGATGTTAGTTTCAGTTATAGATATATATTTGGTATGA
>JBBYHM010000020.1:6401478-6416897 GCA_038381775.1 Adansonia rubrostipa | reverse complement strand
CTATAAAATATATGGACTTCAATAACAGTTTCACATGCCCTAATTCTATGTTCTATATTATTTATTTATCCATCGGCAAATTTAACTTTAATGAATTCGGAATATGATATAGTTATTTAATATAAATAAAATAAAAATAATTAAATATGATATAAAATGTAATATAAAACATATGAATATCTCGATTTATATAATATAAATTATTAACATATTAAAATTTATATGAAATGCATAACATATTAAATATAATTATAAAATAAAAAATAATACAAATATATTATGAATATATAGATTATCAAACGTAGACAAATTCAATATCTCAAATGTTTTTGTATGTTTATTTTTTTCAATTTCGAAACATCTTTTCTACCCTAAAAAATGTTTTAATACTATAATCACATAGTCAAAATCAACCCAAGCCACGTTGATCTTTGAACAGTTGCAATTATATATATATATATATTTCATTTGCACTTAATTCAAGTGATCGGTGTCAATAGAGAGACATTGAATATGATAACAAGCATGATAAGTGATGGTATTCTTCATATTAATGAAAAAAATAAATTACTAGTTCTTTTGTTTTCTACACAAAATCTAGACCATTTCTTTGATTTATGAGTATCATTCTTGTGCAGAAGTCATGCTAATATTTTCTGTATTGTTATAATTTTGTTCACACTTAATATATGCATTTATAAGAATTAATTAAGGATCTTGTGCCTTCAATTAAAGAGTTTATTTTTATACATTGATACTAGAGTTTTTTAACATCACAAATTAGATTAAAGTTTCGTCAATTTTTTTTCTTTTTTAAATTATTCTTTTGTGCAAATGAGGTCTTTATTTTGAAATAGAAAAATCGATTACATATGTTGAGATTCGAACTTTAAAAGGTGATTGCATAAACCAATTGATTAGTTTTGGATTAAATTAGTTTTTTTGTTTCTAAGAGAAATTATCTCATTCATCGTCAGTGGAATTTTTAAACTCCATAAATTAAAAGAATGATATATACTCGTTTAGAGTATATTAAAATATTAAAAATAATACTTAAAAAAGAAATGAGACATGTAAAACATTTTTAATCCTACTTACGAAATTAAAAAATATATATATCAATTAAAAAAAACTTTTTTAAAGAGTTCGATTTTGATATTTTATCGATAAATTTTTTTAATCCCGCAAATAAAATTAGGCCAGTTTTCTTATGAACTCCAACCTCAAATCTAAAACTCCATTAACAATGAGCGAAATCACTTATCATTTTTAAAAGATTTTTCTTTTCATCTTTATTGTCAATGCTTTCATAAGTTTTTCTCTTTGTTTTACTTTTTGTTATTTTTTAAGCAATTTCCATGACTCCATTAACTCCGCCTTCACTTCACCATCTATTTATGACCTAGACAATTATATTTTTTTATTGTATTAATTAACATCAACCTTTTTACATTAATTAAATAACAATATAAATATCATAAATATAGATTTTATTTTTTTAATAAATAAATTTAGAATTCATTTCTTGTCATAAAATTTGCAGAAAAAAACATCAATCAAGTGATAGATTAGTGGTAAATATTTGTATCACATAAATGAGCTAAGAAATAAATATAAATAATATGAAAGCAATTGATGTTATAATATAAGTTTGGAATGAATGTAAATTTTCTGCCCCTTTATAAATCTTTTTTTTTCCCATTAATCATTTTATATAAAATAAAAAAAGAAAAGTAATACATAGCAAACCGTGATTGATAAGGCACAAAAGGGGACACAAAAAAAAGAACAGAAGATATCTATTCGATTAGAATTGAAAGTAAAAACTAAACCATTTTTATAATTAATAATTCCCTTTTTGCCATAATAATCACATAAAAATGAATCATCACCCTCTTTAATATGACAACTATGGCATGAATCTTTATTCAATTGCATTTAGTCAAAAATAGATATGATAAAAAAATTAGTAAGAAGAAATTATCTTCTTTTTTTTTTTTTTTAATGATAAATTGTAATACAAATCGAAAATAATATTTTTGAGAATTGGAATGTAATCAAAGTCAAATCTTATTTGCCTAAGGACAACTTGAATCAAAGAGATGAATTGAGCCATTTAGACCATCAAGCGCTGAGGTCATGTAATTTTTTCTAAAGTATTTGGATTTATATTTAACACATATTTAAATTATATGTATGATTCTCGAAAATATGAAAAACTTAAAAAAAAAATACTTTTGTAATCACATATCGATTCTAATAGTCACTCGACTTTGGATAATTTAGGTTTGAAAGACTTTTCAAAAGCATGGAGTCACATGGATGATGCCAAATTGAGATAATGTTAATGTTAGCAGCAAGATTTTGAAGGAAACTGCTGCAATCTCACAATTTCCTTGATAGGAAAGTGCTGAGCGTGTGAACTGTCCTTTTAAAATATACTAATATAGGACAGGATGATTTACAGGCAAAGAGATGCTGCTTATATCTTTAGTCTTTGCCATAGAGTTTGACGTATTCACAAATTAAGTTACAATTTAATTTTTTAAAATTCTTTACTTATGATCTGACTACCTAATTCCAAGATCCGAGGTCAAACAACCTAGGAGATGATGATCAAAAATATGTAGGGTTGATAAGAAACTTCAAAGAAGAAACTTTAACGGAGTGAGTGATTGGGCTTTGAGAATTGACTTGGACTTCATTCTCTAATAATTCCCGAGGAAATGGGCCCAATTAAGTGGGCAATAAGTTATTATTTGTTCTGTGGTCCAACTGTTATCATCCAAGTTAAGCTAACGTTTAATTTGAGTTGAAATTGAAAATTAAGTAGAACGAACGAAAATATGCGATATGAAATTACACGTGTCACTTACTTATAAAAATAAACGTTTTCTTATTTAGAGTCTGATCCGATTTGACTTCAAAGTAATTGGATTGATAAGATTAAAAAATTGCACATGTCACCGCTCAGGTAAGATCGTTACTTTGTAAGCTTCCTAGAAAATTCATCTCATTCGTCCGTGAATTTCCTTATGTCACAGTTATATGTCACAGTTACAGGATGTAATACAAAGCCTTGAGGTCAACCGCCGCGATTCTTTTTTCCTATACTCTTTCTTCTCGTGCGTATCAAACAAGGTTCTCTTATCATTTTAATTTTTAATTATTTATTTCCTCAAATAATTTTCTTCTAAAACCTATTTTCCTCGAATTTCAGATTTAACGGTTCGGTACCGAAATCGAAAACATGCACCAAAATTTTCGAAAACCCTAACATCCCAATTCTGCCACTGCTTTCACTGTTGATTCCCCCCCCCCCCCCAATAAATCCGTCGCCTTTTCCCGTTAAATCTTTTCCCTTCATCTTTGTTTTCTTCCCCGACACTTTGATTAACGTAAGCTCGTTTCGTTCCAGTTTTTGTGATTTGATCTTTTAATTTTTTCTTCGTACTGTTAAAATTAAAATTTTATTGCGGTAGTTGTTTCTGGGTCATGCTTATATTTTACGATTTCTCATCTGTTTTGGGTTTGCAGATGCTGAGTGGAATTAGGGTTTATATATGGTTTTTTTTTTTTGGTTTTTTGATTTGTGAATTTAGTGAAACAAAGCTTGATAGGTTATTTGACTTTGCTTTTTTTTCTTTTTTAAATTTCTTTTTAATCTTTATGTCATGAGCTATGTTTCTCGGAATTTCGAGCTTTAATCTTTTTTGCCAACCTTCGTTATTAACTTTTATTTTAACAATTAATTAACTTCTTGATCACTGTATGCATTAGATTATGCGCTTGAATGTTGTGGCCAACTTCGTTGAGTGTTTTATCAGGCACAAGCGTTTAAGTCATTATACATTGGACTTGAAAAACTATGTTTATATTTTCTTTTCCATAAGCGTCGGAAAGGGGGAGATGTATGTTACTGAAAGTTTGATGTGATATGATTGTTACGGATCAATATAAATTGCGTCTTTTGCTGTTGCATTTGTTGTATTATTGCTAATCGTGGATATTTTATGTATTTGTGTGTGCAGGAACTAAAGTAAAATGAAAGGGAATGTAGCCAGGAAGAAAATGCTGAAAAGCTGCAACATGAAAGGGAAATTTGAGAATGTTGTTCTCATTGACGTTGATGGTGATAAATGTGAGAATGTTATTATCATTGACGCTCCTGAGTCTGTGGAGGAAGATTTACAAGGTTCCAGTGGATCAAAGGGAGGCAAACAATTTCCTTCTCCGAGTGTAATTAGCATTGATGATGATGATGATGATGATGAAACTGATGAAATGGACGATCCTGAAATTTGTGTTGAATGTGGTGGTGACTTGGATAGTGATGCCTCGTCAAGAAAAAGTTGTCCTGCTCCTGACTTTATGCAGAAATCTACAGGATTAGATGATGATGACTGCCAGTTCATCAGGGAAAAGAAACCTGCATTTAAACTATCAAAGTGCAAGAAAACCTACACTGGGAAGACTCCATGCGGAAAACGTTTTGGTTTAAGTCCTGAGTCCGAAGATAGCTCATCTGAAAGCGATTGTTCTGATTGTGAACTTATTGAAGGTTCTTTTGGAAGACTTCAAGAACAGTGGGAGAAAGCTTTCCAAAGAAAGAGATATAATGTTAGAAATGGTCAATCTGGTTTAGAGGATCGGACAAGTGCCTCAGGATCACGTAATGATACTTCTCCAGGAATTGAAGAAAATTGGAGCCAACAACATGCTGAAACGCCTGCGTCCTCTGGTTCAAGTGATTCAAACATGCAGAAACAAAACTCTTCTGCCTTTGAGACTAATAGTGGTAATTACTTTAATGGTACTAGTCTTAATCGTGGGACAGAAAGGCCTTTTGTAGAATCTGAGAAGAAAGTTGAGCATGAAAGCTTTTCACAGTCAAAATATGGGCCAACTGCAGAAGCACAGTTTTCTCATTTTCGGGCTGATTTTATATTTGGAAGAGGAACATTTACGAAAGGCCCTATTTCAAGAGATAGAAATCAAGAGTTCTCTCGGGCACCCTCAAATTTTGACCCATACCCAAGTGATTTGGAACATGCAAAACCAGCTCCAAATGGAAAAGAGAAGCTACAATCCAAAGAACCATCGATGTCAATTCCTAAATCATCGAAAGAAAAACAGGTTGATGATGGCATGACTCCTGACGTCGAAGTTGGAACTGTTTTTGATGAATCCACATCTGTTAAGACTCCATTCGGTGGAATGCCAGTAGTCAGCAGTAAGAATCATTGTGATAGAGAGAAGGTGGTATCTGGGGAAAGTTCTCAGAATGATGAGACTCAAATTAAGCAATCTTTTTCTGAAGCAGAGCAATCAAATATTAATTCTGTGCCTAGCAGTAAAAAAAATGATGAAAGGGATGCATTACATTTTCAAATTGTTGATGCCACAGCTTCTTGTAAAAAGGATATAATTATTGACCGAGAAAAGCTCAAGGAGACTGATGAATACAAGCGAGCTGTGGAAGAAGAATGGGCATCTAGGCAGCGAGAGTTAAAAATTCAGGTTTGGCACTTAAACACTAGTTCTCTCTTTGTCTGGAGGCTTGTTTTTTGTTCTCAGTATATTGCTGGGATTTTAGGGAACAAGTAATTTTAAATTATTTAAAAGTTGCTTGGATGAGGTAATACTACCGCAAGTCTGAATGCTCCTAGTTTAAATGGTGGTCTGATCTTTCAGTTGTCAGGAAGTGAACTGTTGTAATCACTGCTTCTTGATCTCCTCTACTTTGAGTACAGTTTCCTTTGCAATCTGTTTGTCATATACTGTTAACTTAAAGTTTAATTTGTAAACATGTTTGATGTTGCACTCTACCAATAATTTGTTAAACAATTTTCAATATAGGTCTTATTTTTATGTTTGGCTATTTTTTGTTTATATAGTGTTTAATCTTTAATAAAGTTGGACTACAGAGTTATTTCTGCGAATGGCATGTACAGGCAAAAAACTTTATCTTTTCCTGGGTCAACTTAAACCTGGGTTTTAAAACATGGATTTTGAACGTTCTATATTTTTCATGGAATTATATTTATATTACATGAAATATGAATTTTTTAGTCAGTGAATGTTTTTGTGTAGTACATGGATAATTGATTTAATTTGTTGCTTAACATGTATCCAACTCTCGTCTTTTGCAGGCTGAAGAGGCTCAAAGGTTGCGGAAAAGGAGAAAAGCTGAAAGTATGCGTCTACTGGATATGGAGAGACGGCAAAAGCAACGTCTGGAGGAAATTAGAGAGACACAGAAGAAGGTAGAGATGTTTATCAATATTTTTTTCTTATTCTCACTTTGCAAGTTGCTTCTACTTGATTCTTTGTTCCTCTTATATTTGACTAATTATGTCTATAATCTGTTAAATGATTTTCTACTTCAGGATGAGGAGAATATGAACTTGAAGGAACAACTAAGACTTGAAGTAAGAAGGGAGCTAAGTAAATTAGAAATATCATGCATCGATATGGCCTCATTGCTTCGTAGCTTGGGAATCCCTGTAGGTGGTGGCTTGTCTAATGAGGTAAGTGAATTGGAATCAGTTTATATCCCATGAACATTAGTATAGTTTCTTCAGAGTGAAATCCTTAGAAGGGTAGGATTGATTTGTATGTCTTGTTCTCTCAGTACCCAAAGAAGTTAAAATAACAATCACATTATTGTTTCATTAACTTCTGGACGTAACTGTGAGGCCACCAGGAGATTACAAATTGTAAATTTATGTTTATCTTAAAGTGTCAGGTTGTTCTCTAACAAAGATTAATGGTCTTTCTCAGATTCATGCAGCTTATAAACGAGCCTTGCTAAGATTTCATCCTGACCGAGCATCTAAAACCGATATTCGCCAGCAGGTTGAGGCTGAGGAAAAATTTAAGCTTATTTCTCGCATGAAGGAGAAATATTTAGCGACTTCATGTCACTGAATGCTAACACAGGTCCAAAGCAATGCAAATTTTGTTGTTTGATTGGGAACTAGGATTTCACATTTTTTTGGTATTGCATATGTTAGAAATTTTTTGCCAGCTCTGATCAGGTGGACTGGTCAAAATTGTAAAGCAGTTGTAAATACTTGCAAAGATATCATTGCTATAGGTCTGGACCGTCTGGTTATATTATATACAGCAACTTTGAGAACGGAGTTCACGCTAATTAATTGTTTCCTATCCGTGACGTGCACAATAATTGATTGGAGTTGAGGAGGGCTGTGAACTTGACTGCTGCATTTAAGCTACGGCGTATTGCAGGTTGCATCAAAGGCTGTTGCTGTACAGCCTATAAACTTGCATTATGGGTGAGATCAACGTGTACGCTTTTACTGTTCTACTGCAGATTAACTTGTCTTGGTTTCATATCGTACGCACCTTTTCGTTTCACAACGTTGGATTCATTTTTTTTAAGGCATCTCCTGAAGCATGATTTAGACTACCTGCTTGGATGTAATTTGTGCATACCTGCTACAGATTTGTTTTATTTGTTTGACCATGATGCTACTTTGGCCTGATGAGCAACCAAAGATAAGCGGGAATTTATATATAAACCAATAGTAAGCCATCCTTTAATAAGCTTTGCTATCATTTTATTTAATGTGTTTTTGGTAAGTTTATAACCTATATTACCCAAACTTTTTATCATGTTGGACATAGGTATCTGAAGGAATATGATTTTTCAAGTATATGAGCTAAACTTAAGAAAAATTAAATATGCTTATGTTTGACATATATCAGTTTTCACTCTTAGGTCCGTCTAACATGTTTTATAACTATGTCAAGCTTTAATGACCTTGCCAGACTGGTGAGTGGATGCATGTTGGGAAGAGAATGAATATTGTTTGTTGGGCCCAAGTGGCGTGGGGAATCTTCAAACTCTGCTTAGATAAGGTGCTTTGCTCTATGTTTAAGGAACATAGGACCCATCAGTACGTATACTTATCCGGAGATGGCCCTTTCTCCTTATACAATGCTCATGGGAAAGATAAAGAGGAAAATTGCTTGGGAGTTTGTTGCATTTATGTCGTTAAAGTGCAATAATGAAGTGCATTTTGAGCATGCCTTACCGTTGGGTCACTATTCTAGTAAGAGACTGCACCCAAGTTTTATGTGGGTGGCCCATGTAACCATCTTATTCAGTTTTTGAACATAGAATTTAGTTCAATTGATTCATACATTTGACATCTAATAAATTTTGAGTTTAAAAATAAAAAATTTATAATTTTTTTATTCTCAAAGTATAACTTTAAAAAAAAAAAAAAAACTTATTCGAATTTTGGGGCATGAATACAAATGGATTTAACTTATCCGTCTCAGCTAAAACGTTGAAGTCCACACATTTCTTAGGTAGTATTACATCCAATTGGACCTTTACCTGTTGGACAACTGGCAAGTTCACAGCTATGCAACAACTCTAAATAAAGGAGACAAATGGTTTACATATGACAAGTTGATAGTCACTAGGTAATTAGCTACTTTCCGAGTATTCTCTGCATTTCTTCAGAAAATTCCTAGAACCTGCATTAACTTAGGCATAGGAGGGATTGCACTCTAGTGCCCTCTAAAAGTTTCTATCCTTACAGATTTAGCCTTGTAATCTCCAAATACTCATCATTTTCACCGTTTATAAGACGTCAGCAATTGGATTTCTATCATCAACCTTCTAGCATACAGAGTTAATTTGGTCGTCAATCCCTCTTTGGAATAGTTTTTTTTTTTTTTTTTTAAGTTGAGTTGGTGCATAGTGGAAAGCAGATTGAAAGCATTCATGGCAAACAAATAAAGTTGCAAAAGTTCAAGCAGAAAACCATGTCAAAGGCCAAATTATTTTGATTACAACCACGCATGGTACCAGCTATGGTGTGTTTGCACCTTCCGCAAAGCTGATCACCGGGCTGGCCGCCCAGCATCTGCGTCGCAGCAAACGTCGGCAATTCGAGTAGGATCTAAGAGGTACCGACCCTGTTCTACCCTCTTGTGTAAGTTACAGAAAAAAGCAAAAGTTGTTGAACCATGTGCTACTTTTAGGCCATTGTAACATCCGTAGGGGAGACTTAAGGGGTAAAGGGACCCAAATTTCTTTCCCTTCAGACATAATCGCCAGGGCCATGAATAATGACAACACAAACTTTTTCATTCATACCAAAACCCCTTTTCCTTTTCTCAAAATACTTTAGTAAAAGAGATTTAAATAATAATCATAATGCAATGTTATAATTGTTGTTCTATGATTTTGATTTTCACTGCTGATAGTCTCTATCGATTGCAAATGCGTATGTGGCTACTTAAATCCTGTTTTGTAGTATTTACAGACAATAACATTAGATAAATCACATACATTCTGAAATAAGAATAGAATCCACTTTGTTGAAAAGAGTTGGAAGCTAATATGAAGAGAAAATGCTCTTTTGTTTTAAGCCAAGAGCCAGAAATCCTTGTGCCGCTTAGTGGTGATCAAATAACCCCCAAGCTTTTTGCTTTTCCTTCTTACTGCAACTGCCATGCAAGTAGCATTTTGGATACAGTATTCGACTACTCCACCAGTCATCCGATTGCCTGCCCACATCATGATGAGACGCCAAGTCATGGACTTCTTTTTCTGCCCCAAAACCAGTAGTGCAGCCCCTTGTTTTTCGGCCTCTTCCACTATTGTTGGACCCTTCTCTTTGCCTTGCACCACTGCTACCTCAACTTCAACCTGCATCGGTATACGTCTCATGAACAGCTAGTTAACCAGTTAACTTATTATCATTTGTAAATTGAGAGCAAAACTAATTAAAATTTGAGGTTCAGAATGTCATTATTTTTATTTTGTGGTTATGTTAACTAACAACCGCATTAAATGTAAAACGATCAAAAACAGGTTCATGATCCCGATCAAATACAACCCACCTCAGGTCTCTTCTGCTTGCACATATTTTTCAGGGAGGAAACTGGTTCACATGCCCTTGGAGCTATTTTCTTGTTAGACTCATCATTTGTAACTGGAACTGTAATAAGGATATTAATCATACTAATCAGTTTACCTCCTTGTAAATGAGTGATTCTAACTAATAAATTAAAAAATTTTTCAAAAGTAAACATATGATAAGAACATGAAGAGCTCCAACCTTGCTTTGAGGACTTTGTAACATAAAGAAGAACAACTGTGTCCTGACGCTGGACAGTGTGAGAGAGTGCCCATTGTATGGCTCCCTTGGCTTCAATGCTGGAATCAACCACGACCATGATTTTCCTTCCAATTACCAACCCTGGTTTTTCACCATTGCTGGATTTATCTTCCCCAAATTTGCCACAGATTTCATGTTTTTGATCAGTTTTAGCAGAACTCGGATCAGGCTTGGCTTGTATTCGAGGAGATCGTACTCTAACATGAGGCCTAATCCTGTTTAGGCAGAAGCCTGGCAACCTTGTTCCTGTTCTTCCCATCTCCTGATATGATTGCTGCTAAGCTCGAAGCCAAATAATAAAGAAGGAAGGTCTAGCCTCTTGCTGGACCGAAATTCTAGATGTTGATTCGGGCCATGGATGATTTCTGCTAGCTTTGCGTTTTTGTTTGTTTTATGATAGCAGGTCTTTGGTTCCTTTTCTTTCCTTTTTTATTTTCCCTTGCGGGGCTATTCCTGAACGTGCCGTGCCTGTCGTGAAGCTGTAGGCCCTTAAAAGTTTTTCTGAGATATCCGAATCCAAAACATATAGAAATTTCAGAAAAAAGATTAAATATATTTTTGTTAAATATAATTTATATCTGATGATTACACTCGAATTTGAGTAGCCCATCCTTACTAAACCATCCACTTGGCCTCCTATGGCATTCTGCCATGTTAGTGGTTATTCAAAACTACTTTAATTGGTTGGTTGCTTTGCCTTTCCTCTTAATATCCAAATTCTTTCGTTCCATGGCTAATTGCAAGAAATGCAAAGCTCTAAATCAATGCTCATATTATGAACTGGTCTTTGAACTGCTAGGCAATGAATGGCACTTGAACCGTGCAGTTGCAGGTTGCAGCTCT
This sequence comes from Adansonia rubrostipa, assembly GCA_038381775.1. Classification (NCBI taxonomy): domain Eukaryota; kingdom Viridiplantae; phylum Streptophyta; class Magnoliopsida; order Malvales; family Malvaceae; genus Adansonia; species Adansonia rubrostipa. The sequence goes on along the minus strand of JBBYHM010000020.1, from coordinate 6,405,891 downwards.
CCAGTCTTCAGTCCTTCTAAGGGTATGGGTTCTTAATCAATAATCTATAGTCGTAAAGGCCTACGAGAAAATGCCATCAAAGAAAATTAAATTAGAGGAAAAAATAAAAATAAAAATCCTTGATCATCCTGGAACGATATTAAACCAGGAGTTGAACCACTGACATGCTTCAAGCTGATAAATCTTACATTACTTTGATTTTTCATTTTTTTTGAAGTATTTATATCTGATATATTTTTGAATATGCATACAAAAATATGACCTTCTGCATACCTTTTAAATACATGAAAAAGCTTGAAAAAAATTAAACATACTATATCAAATATATATCCACATCTAACACTCAAACCCGAGTTCTAGTAACGTAAGATAAATCTGCATTTAAGATATACTTGAGAGTGACTGTCGGATATAGATATATAGACTCAATCTTTTCTAAATTTTTTCATATATTTAAAAGATCGCACTTTATATCTTTATCTAAATATATATCAGATATAAATATTAAATACTAATATTTAAAATAAAAAAATAAAAATTTCAAATAACGAAACTCTGTCATCCATATTTTCTAGCAAAGAGGCTTAGCATCATACCACATGCACCCAAACCCCAAATAGTTGATTGACAGTTTGTTGATCATCATTTATCACTGTTGCAGGGTCGACATTAATCATGCAGATTCACCTCTCATAATTATACACTTATCATTAAAAAAAAAAAAGACAAATAAGCTAATTATATAACAAAATAAGAAGAATGCAAGACAATTGCACATTACAGAAAAATCTTAAAACAAAATATTCAAGGTCATTTATATATATATATATATATATATATAGATATTAATATAGATATAATTTTTTAAATATATAAAAAAAAATTTTAAAAAATTATATTTATACTCATCACTCATTTAGAATTTAAGTTACATGGGATATAAGCTCTTCAATAAGCAAAATATAATGGTAATTATGGTGGAAAGAATATCTATTTCTGGCTGTCATTGTCCTTTAGATCATTCCAAGTTTAACACCTCTAATCTCACATCGGATGACTTTGAGAATTTACTATGATATGATATATATGTATATATATATATGTATAAAGATTTAGACTCATACTTACGAGATGCATTTTATAAGATAAAATCATGAGATTTTCAGATCAAAGAGAATAATATTTCGTAAGTTAAGTGTGAGTCTACTCAAATAATATTAGAGCAATCAACAACCAAAAAGTGAGAGCTAAGTACTACACTATAAGGATTGTCTCTAGAATCTCAATGCTTGATATAATTTTAATTTTATCTATTCTTTGTTGGGAGCATCTTTTGTGAGAAAAATTGTAAGACACTGAATTAAAACAGATAATATCTCGTAAATTAGATGAAGGTCTTCCCACCAAGATTATATATAATAATCATATCAAAACTAAATCTATTGCCTAACTTGGTTTATGCATTCAATGATCTCCAATCGATCTAAAGTTTAAATTTCAATATCTACAATCTTTTTTCGATCTCTAAGCTCCAACCTTCTTTGTAAAAAAAAGAAAAAAAATTACGTTAGGATTTATATCCGCAAAGATTTCTTTTAATTTGCTTTCTCTGATTTGGTGGTTTATAACGTGAATAGAACGCAACTTAATCATCATTTTGGAGAATAACCTATAATTAACACAAAGGAAAAAAATTACTGTGTTAGAAGTTCTTGGAAACAAAATGATTAGGAAAGGAAAAAAAAGAGTCAACTCTATAATGTTAATTTGCAACAAAAGTTGCGATGATTTTAGAATGATCCAACAAATTAGAACAACTTCGAGACATGAACTCACTTTTTCTCAAGACACAAAAAAGCTCTTGCTACATCAACTGCAAAATTGAGGTCAAACAGGTGAGATGTCCTTTCCAAGTTTCTGACTTTAATTACAATTTGCATAAAAGAGATCTATTTTTAAAAAAAAAAATATATTTGTGTTTGATATATGATTTCGAAAAATATTAAATATAAATATGATAGTATAATTTTAAATATATAAAAAAATTAATATATTTATATCAAATATATAATTATATTTAATATTTATTTAAAATCAAATAAAATAAATCGAATTAATGAATATTTTGATGAGAAATAAATTATATTTTACCGTATTTTATGCCATTAACTGTGCTACACTTTTTACATTGGATCCGAATCATGGCCGATGACCATTCAAAAGCCCATACACAGTAATATTTATATAATAGAATGAGGGAACAATCTCCATTTCCATTGCTTACCTACAAACATTGAAAAATTCATGGGATTCCCTTCAAAGTTCCTGAGTTTAGATTATGATTTTAGACATCGAATAGATATAACATGAAAAATTAATTAAAATATAATATAAAATATGATACGATATAAAAATATAATATAAATATATAAATATATTAAAATTTATGCAATATAAATTATTAAGTATCAAAATTTATATAAATATATAATAATTTAAATATAATAATAATATATGAAAATATGCAAGTACAAAAAATTTGCTAGATCTTATTACATTTCACAAATGAGTTGCAAAAGTCTACGATCTATCTTTTTACTTTTAAAAGGTCATTTTCATATTCATCAAAATACATATATATATATATTTATGTATATATTTGATAATATGATCAAGATTATGTTAGTTGGATGATTGTCCATGTATCCTACGTAGATATACTCAATTTTTTAAAAAAATTTTTATATACTTAAATCTCAAGTATTGCTTGGTTGAATTATAATATTAAACTTGTCCGAGGTCTGGTGAGCAAACTCAACTCGAATAAGACCAAGTTTGAAATAGATTCTTATAAATTTAGATTGATTTGATTTCGGTTATGACTTAAAAAATAATTTTTTAAATATTTTTATGCAACAATTTAAATTTTTTGCTCCATCAACTAAATTAGGCCTTCAACAAATAATTTTTTTAATTGAATCAAACCCAATCCAACTCAACCTATAACTAATTACAGGCAACATGAAGATCTGTTTAAGCATAAAAATAATTTTTTATTCAAATCGACGTGACTCAAATCACTATATAATTAATAAAAAATTTTATTTAAATTTAATTATAATAATATATTAATATTAATAAAAAATATTTTTTTAATATTTTATTTTTTAAATAATAATTCAGACTTATAGATAAATCGGACTAAATTTCAACTTAAATAAAAATTTTTAAAATAAATTTAAACTGAAATCCAACCTAATGACCAACACCGATAGCAAAATAGAATGGGAAATATTTTTATTATCAAGTGGTTTGGGGTCTTTGAGGTTTGGGGAGACATGACAGTTCCAAAATAAAATTAAAAAAAAAAACATTGAATCATGATTAGGCCCATTACCCACCATTTTCATCGGGCCAAACCAGTCCAAAGACTATTGTCTTTACATGTTTTTTTATTTATTTGCTTGTGCCATATTTGTGACGATCTGTATGTATATGCAAAGTCTGTCTTCAGGTACAAACACATAATTTACAAAATGCTGGCTAAAGTGGCACATTTTCCTTGGAGCTAAAATTGCAGCTTTTTGCTTCACATTATTTGCAACGAGAGTAGATTGGTGATTGGGACGTATGCACCTTCCTTGTGTTGGTGCTTATTTAATAGGCCCTTATCCCCTTCTTTTTTTTTATCAAATATTTCCCACGCTTAGCAATTAAAGATAACTTACAATTTAAATTTAAATTTAATTTAATTTATTATAAATTTAAATTTATTATTTAAAAATATTAAAATATTAAAATAATAATTTTATATTAATATTTATATATTTTTATAATTAAATTTAAATAAAAAAATTTATTAATTAAATAATAATTTAAATTAAATCATATTATTTGAATTTAAAAAATTATAATTAAGTTCGACCCACCTCAAACTAAGCTAGACAGGCTGACTCTTGAACTGGTTTTAACATTTATTTTATTTACTTATATTCAAATTTTGATTTAATTAATTCATATAATAATTTTTTAAAAATAATATTTAATAAATTTAATATTTTAATATTGGTAAATGAAAAGAAAAAAAAAAAAACTACCTTCTTTGCTTGCATTTTTAGCGGCCATAACTTTTATTTGGCAGTATTCCCTTACCATTGTTACCTTTTTGCCATCACTCTTTTTCTTTTCAAAAGCTTAATTACTAAAGTTGGAACTAAACCTTTCATAAATTAAATTGGTAAAAATCAAATATTTTATTTGAGTTTAAGTAAAAATTAAAATTTTTGTTTTATTTATAACAATACACATAAAAATTACCAAATCTACATGCAGCCATGCAGCTCAACGGTAAACAAAGCAAAAATCAGAATTACGGTTAGAAATTTGAAAAGAAAACAAACCCATTTCGAAGTT
>JBBYHM010000020.1:6391302-6401378 GCA_038381775.1 Adansonia rubrostipa | reverse complement strand
CTTTCAAGGTTTCTAATCTGCGCACTGCGTTGCAGTGGCTGCCTTTTAGTTGGTAATTAAGCAACAATGGTTTGCAATTATTTCACTCGAATCATACATTATTTAATGATTTTATATTTAAAAAATTTATAATTATATATTTAAAAATATAGTATTTCAATGAATTAATATTGTTATATTAAATACTAATCCAACATAATTGATTGATAATAAATTATTAGGAATAAAATTAAATAATTTTTTAAATATTAACGTGATATTATAATTGACGAATTTAAATACTCAGGTATTATTTTTTAATTATTAAATTTTAAAAAATAAATTTAATAATATTTGATATGATTATATGAATATAACGTATATAAAATTAAAAAATATGATACGATTATATATTCTTAAAATTTATTTAATATAAATTATAAATATCTCAAAATTAATATAATATAAAAAATTATAAATATAATTATAATATAATAAAATATATAAATATATTACTAATATATAAATTATTAAATTATCCAAAAAAAGGAAGTAAGGGTCTATTGACATTAAGCTCAAGAAAAAACTTTCAGTCAAATGAGCATGTTTTCACTGCCATGGTGGTGTGCCCACTAATCACATGCCATTTTTTAAAAAGTATGTTCCAAAAATTTGACACGTGTAATATGAACAAGACCTACAAGTGGCAAGCAAGGGTCTTGTCAACAAGCATGCATGATGTCTTACCGGAAAACAAAATTCAATTAATTTTGGAGAAACATATGGCTTTCAATTTTTCCGCCACTGACTTTTGCTGCTATTACCTCCTAAAACAATCACCCAAAAAAAATAAGAAGAAGAAAAGGATTATACGTACATTTGGTAGTTTTTGTACGTTATTTTTATGTTTTTTAACCAATTATATAAATATAAATATAAATATAATAAAATTTTAATTAATATATTAAAATTTAAATATAAATATAATATATATTAAATGTATTTAAATATATTATATTTATATTATATTATCCAAAAATAGTGAAAAAGTAAAATAAACACTCTTTTTACGAAGCTATGGTACTAGCCAGCTTTCTGACCCAAACAAAAAGGATATCAGTGAAGAAAGATTTCCTCCATCATAAGGAAATGATGCTTAATTAGAGGTGGGCAAAGGATTTGATTTTGGTGGGTTTTTTAGAGTCGAAACAGAATTTATTAGGGATAGTAATAAAGATAAACTTAATTCTAGAAATTTTCGTCTCATATGATTTTTTATTGAGGATACGTTATTCGATTTTTTTTATTTTTAAATATTTATATTTAATATCTATATTTAAAATAATTTTTTATTTTTTATTAAGATTACAGTATTATTATTTTGCTTTTTGTATTTCAAATACTAAATATTTTTATTTTTTTTGCCAAAGCTAGAATTGATTAGATTCATATTAACAGCTAGAATTGATTAGATTCATATTAACTCGAAAGCACATATCATTATTTTAAATAATATTAAAAAATAAAAATATTTTTTATTAATATTATAATTAAATTTAATCAAAAAAATTTTAATTACTTAAATAATAATTCAAATCAAACAAGCCCAAATTATAAAAAAAAAAGTTATCTAAACCTAACATAAATCGAATAAACTACCTGCCTATAAAAGACTGTAATAGAAAAGTTATATTTAGTATTTTAAGTCAAGACCTTATTTCATTTTCATTATATGTCACTTTCTTTTTTTTTTTTTTTTTTTTGCATTTAGGTTGGTTTAATAATCTCATCTAGAATGACATGAAATATTTTGTCTTATTATGATTTTTATTTTCAAAAGTAAGAACATTTTTCATGACTTTTCAAAGAAGGGAAACCCCAAGAGTCAAGTTTTCCTAATGGTAAAATTGAAACAAACTACACCTATATTTATAGAGTACTCTTATAATTCTAAACTCATTTTTATTTTTTAAAATATAAAAAAAAATTATAAATCTTATAATTCAAACTTTAAATTTATTAAATATTATTTGTTTAAAAATAATTATATAAATTAATTAAATTAAATTTATTTTTTATATTATTAATAGAAATGATTGAAAAAGATAAATAAATTTACATGTTTTGAACATGGAAAGCGATAAAGAATGAGAAATGAAAAGCTAGCTTTCCCATCACTTAGAAAGTCTTAAGCATGAAGGGAAAAAAAATAAAGAAAAGAAGGGTCCAATTTTTTTTTTCTCTCTCAAATATGAAGCATGCAAAGGCTTTTAATCAATGGAAGGGATTAAACAAAGCAAAATCCACCAGAAACAGCAAAATCAAAATCAAACAAAACAAGATTAAATAAAGAATAATATATTTTTATTTTTTTAAAAAAATAATATAAAAAAATTTAAACAGATTTAAATTATTTATATATAAATATGAATAAATTTAAATAATATTTAAAATCTATAATTCAAATTAAATCAAACTTAAATAAATATATAGAATGTATATTTATAGGTCTAATCCAAATATAATCTAACCCAATAATAAATGCCTCTTGATAAGACATGGACCAATGTTACCTTCATGAAAAAACAAAAGAACATAGTAATAATCAACTCCGGCTTAGATTAGTTGAATTTAAATGTATCAGATTAAATAAAAAATAATTAAAAAATAATATAAAATATAATATTATATAATAAATAATATAAATAAATATTTAAAATTTATATAATATAAATTATTAAAATAAATTTAATATAATATAAATTATTAACATAAATATGCATGAAAATGAATAAACGAACTCCGAAGTTTAGGTTTAGGTTGTTTTGTCCAAGGAAAAAGGGTCAAGAATGGAATATCATGGTAGAAAAACAGCCCATTAAAAGCTACAAAAGAGCTGGACATGCTTATTCCGAGTGACAGAATACTGGTAGTGAAAAATCATGTTGATTCTCAGTCACAGTGTGTCTGCTTCGACCTCACCAGACGCCTGAAAAAACCATTAATATTTAAACTTCTATCTTTCTTTCTATCTCTCTATCTATCTTTCCGTTATCACTGACTTTCTCTCGTTTAACATTTATTTTTCCTTTTCTTAGTGGTAAGCCAAAGAAAATCATGATAACTTTTTTTTTTTTTGGCTTTTTAGAGGGTCTTTGTTATTGTTTTTTTTTTTTTTTTGGTTTGGTTTCCGAGAAATCTGTGGGAAAAGGAGAGAAAGATGGGAATCTAGCAACATCCTAAATTGTTCTACTACATTTTTAACAGGGACAAAAAGTACCTCCAATGTTATTTCTTTGTCTATTAATCTCTGAAAATGGGTCGTTTTCATTTACTTTGTTTTTGGTTCATTAAGCTTTTGGAAAGCAAAGATTGAGCTTTTCTTGCCAACTTCTTTTTCTTGGGAATGGAAACGTGAAAGAACTTTGATTTTTTTTTTTTAATTCTATAAGCTATCATTTCATTTCTGTTTGAGCAAAGATTCATGTGGTTGTTTATGTTTATTTATAGTTAGTTTCATGGGATGGGAAAAACTTGGGAAATATTAAAAAGCATAAATACTGGGAACTTGTTCATATTCTTTTCCTTCCAATTTCTCCTCGTTCCTTGAAAAAACACAAAAAGAAAGCCATTTTTGAGCAACTAAAGTCATCAACTTTACTCTGTTAAATCCTTCTGAAGAAGTTTCTTTTGTTTCTATAATCGATGAACAAGACAAGCCATAAGTATTTTTTTTCCTTTTCTCATTCATTTTCTCTCTTACCAAACATAGTTTTGATTCTCTCTCCTTTTTTTTTTAACCTCCTTTTATTAAATGGGATGTCTTTAACTTTCCTTTTTGTAATGAAATGTCGAAACTAAAATAAAATACTATATCTTATTTAGTAGCACTTATGTGTGTGTGTGTGTGTGTGTGTGTGTGTGTGTGTGTGTAGAGATAAGCAATTATTATATCCTTCAAGTTTCCAATTTATCTGTTAGTTGAAAAGATTAGCCTTATGATTCTTTTTGCTTTTCTTCATTTTATGAATTATGTGTAGGCATTTACATTATTCAGACTGATGGATTCTTGGAGCTATGATTCTGAAGGAAAAAGCCTTATCTTCACTGATGAAATGGATTTATCAGTTGATGCTTTTGCTAGAAGTAGAAAAGCACTAATGGGTTGGGACCTCAAGACTTCAACTGATTTTGAAGCTGTTGAGAGTATGGAATTCATGGATGTTGCTTTTGTTGATACGAACAAAAAACCCTTTTATGGCAACAGCAGTATGGGAATTTTTGGTGCTGAATTTGGTAATGATTCTGCTAAAAGGGTAGTTTCTCCTACTTGTTTGATCACCTCTAGTTCATATTATGGTGAAAATGAATCTGGTTCCAAGCATTCTATATCTTTGATGGATTCAAACAGTCAGGAATCTTCACTCATTGATTTGAAGCTAGGGAGATTGAATGATTATAGAGATGCACAGGATGGCAAAATTTTGAAGGAAACTTCTGTTTCTTCTTCGATTCGTCCAGTTTCGATGGCAAAGAAAGCTCGAATGACAAGCTTATATTCTAATACTCCTTGCTGTCAAGTTTTTGGTTGTAACAAGGATCTTAGCTCCTCAAAAGATTACCACAAGAGGCATAAAGTTTGTGAGGCTCACTCTAAGACTGCCAAAGTTATTGTTAATGGAATTGAGCAAAGATTCTGTCAGCAGTGTAGCAGGTTTTTGTTCTTCCTTTTTTGCACACTTTTTCCCTTCAATCTGATCTGCTTGTATGTGAAATTTCAGTAGTCATCTAAGCTGTTTATAATTTAAGATCATGTTCTTATTATATTTGGAATGATCCCATATAGTAGCCTTGTTTTGAGGATTCTCCCCTACTGTCAATATCGTCGTTGGAAGAAGTAATTGGTGATAAGACATGAAGGGTGCATTTCAACAAATGAAAGGGGCTTGCCCGTTTCCATAGGGGTATTCACAGTTCCAAGGCCAATTCACAAAAGTTGATTATAATGCAAAAGAACAAGTATGGTTGCTACCTTTATAATTGTCCTGTCTATCAAATCAGCCTGCATAAATGTGGTTTCCTGCAGACTAATTTTTTTTTTTAAAAGGAAGGCCCTCCCCAAAATTTTCAGGTCTTTTTTTTTTGGACTCTGGTATGTGTTGGACGGTCATGCGTCGAATAAAAATATATTTAATTTTTTTAAAATTTTTATATATTAAAAAAATATTAAATATGTATTTTAAATATAAATATTTTAAAAAAAATAAAAAAATTGGAGCAATATAAATGAGGGAGGACCTTGCTTTGTAAAACGCCAGCTAACTGCCATATCCAGAAATGGCCACGCAACATCAAGTGTCCCTTAAACAAAACATTAGACCTTCCTCAGACAGACCAGAAGCTCAATCCCCTTTATCTTACGGAACATTTTTATTTGCATTGTGCCACATGTTAAGGAATGATTGTACACGATTTAAAACCTTTCTTAAAGTTTAATGTTGTCGAGTTTACTCTATTTAAGCTTAATAATCCTAGTTATTTTAGTTCCTTGTTTTGCACTTTCATGTTCCTAGTTTGACATTATTGCTGGTATTAATTGTAATTCCTATTGCTTCAACAGGTTTCATTTACTGGCTGAATTTGATGATGGTAAGCGCAGTTGTCGCAAACGGCTAGCAGGGCATAATGAGCGCAGAAGGAAGCTTCATTTGAATACCCTTTCGGGAAAACCGCATAAGTTGCTGCAGTCATATCAAGGTATGAACAATCTCAATCTCTTACTTTGCATCTCCTGAGGAAACTTAAGTTACTCTTCTTTGTACATTTGAAATCATGAGTGACAGTATTGAATACAGAATTTCATTTTGCAAAATCTTGACATACTCTTCGCCTATGCGGGCTCTCAGGTGCCAAATTTCTGGGAACCTCCAAACCGACAAGAACACCATTGGTTATCTCAGATGTATTTCAAGGTGACCTTGTTTATCCTGAAAGATATGACCATGATAGTCCGTGTCAGCAGATTAAATCTGAAGACAAACCAATTTATAGTCCTCATTCAGCAATACCGATGACAAATGGCCAGTTGCTGCCAGTATCTTTCGTTCATATGCATGGCAGTAGGAAACAATATGTTCCTGGAACTTTTTCATCAGCAACTGAAGCGTTCAATGCCCCCAATGCAGCATCAACAGTTAAAGAGTTATCTGGGGTTTCAAGCTCGGATTGTGGTCTCTCTCTTCTGTCAGCTCAATCACAGAACTTGTCAAGCCATGCGACGGGAATGCAAATGACTAGGCACTTGATCAATCAAGCTGGCCATGCTCATCATTGCTCTGGGAAATCGAAAGTGGTGAGTTCTTTGGAAAAAGCCAATGGCTTTTATTTATGTGGGATGAACCCTATGGGAGTTGGCCAAGCAGGTTCTCTTGTGATATTTGATGCTGATCATTCTGTTAATTTTGAAGTCCAAGCACATGGATATTTTCAAGACTCGGGTCTTTTGAGCGCAAAGTATGCTCTTTCTCCAGAAAATGGAGCCACTGTTGATTTGCTTCAACTTTCAACTCATCTCCAAAGCGTGGAAGGACAAAGGAATTCCATGCAAGTAAAACATGAAAATGAGGACCTCTGTTATTTCCCTACCTCTTAACCAGCATGAGAGGGGCAAAGTATGTGTAAAAAATAAATTTTCTAAATTTTTTGTCTTTTAGGCTCGATTTTTAGTTATCAATGAAATTAGGAAACTTTACATAAAACTATATATGGCTGTTGCATTGTTGGAGAGGTCAAAAGGACTGTCATAGTGAACTTTGAAATTTAAAAAGAAAGCAGACAACAGATAAAACTATGGAGTTTGTTTTCCGTAATTTTCTTAAAGTGGCCACCTGTGGGATTCTTTGCTTTCAAATGTCCTCCATAAATCTCAAATTTGTTAGGTCAATAATAATTCCGAAAGCTAGGCTTAGAGAATCTTTTGAGGAAAGAGTAAGGTCACATGCAAAAAAGAAAAACCATGAATGGCCTTTATTTCAATCATTTTGTATTTAAACATAGCTGTTTAAGGATTAACAAGGAAGGTTAATGTTCTAATAGTTCTTGCTGTTTTTGCCGGAAGAGTTGCAAAGGTGCTGGCATCAAGTGTTTTACCCACTCGATGTGCATCACAATAGGCTGTTACAGGTTCTGATACCATTGGCAGTACATCACGTTTCTGATCGGTATATAAGTAACATACCGAATCCTGAACTTCGTAACTGTTAATCGACTTAAGTTATACAGTATTAGTTCCTTCCAAGAACTCTTTCCCTCCGCTGATTTTATGCAGATTTCTGGTTTAATGATTCTGTTACTATATGATGCAATTTTAAGACATTATTGGTGGATTTTTAGCTGGTTTAGTGAGATCCATCGATTTTGATTGCGTTGAAGGGGCAAATATAAAGGGACAAAGGAAGAGTCAAGTTGGAATTAGACCTTTGTAAAAAGTAGAATGGAATCACATTGCACTAACAGCTTTTATATATGAACCTTTATACTGTATAGAACTTTTAAGTGGTTGATGTTAATTGGAAGAAAGATGTGCTTAACAGTGGACTGCAAATCTTTTATTAAAATATTTTTGCAGCTTTAGTGTTGGTTAACATTATTAATTTAAAGTCTTTGGAGCATGATTAACTTTTCTGCTTTTCTATACAGCCACTCAGCCACCATAATCTTGTATAAATTATCCCAAATATCTTGGAGTTTTGACTGAATGTAGCTTTAGGAATTTGGTCTGAACAAAAAAGTACTTTTCATATTTTATCTTTTATATATGCATACATATATATATATATATATATGGCGTTTGTTGACGGGTGTCTCTAAAACATACTCTAAGTTTAGTCAATATACTGTTTATACTAATAATGTTATATCAAATGCGTTAATTGGTAACTTTATTTATTATTAACAACACGTTGATTGAAGATATTATTATACTAATAAACTTAAAAAGTACCAGTGGTCCACTCGTTATTGGAACAAACGAGTGGTGGCCACTTCATTCATCCACCCATCACATTTGTCTTTATATATTTTGGCTATTTGCATTATGCTCTGTTGTTGGCCAGTGAGCTGTAAATAGCTCTAAATTTTCAAAAGTTTCAAGAATGGAACCCATCAAATCCACACAGGAATCTTATTTAATAATAATTTAAAATTTGGCTTTAAAAGTGTTTTTTATTTTTTTTAAGTATGAAGATCAACTGATTCAAACATTATCTTTGTTGGATTGTCTGATTGTTGTGAGCATGTGGTGACTTAATTAAGCTTCCAACTTGATTATCTTTCCAATTTTTTCTAATCCAGAATGTTTTCATAGCTGACGTATTGTTCATGACACTTCATTTTTTTTTTTAAATATTTGTATCTAACATTAGTATCCGACATAAATTAGAAAAAGTGCATTGAAGCATAATCATTCAAATATCAATTGGAATATCATCTACTAATGCAACACCTTTTCCCAAGTTCAGACCACAATTTCCAGTTTTCTGGTAAGTTATTATGTTTAGGGTAATGCTATTCGTTGGCCCTTAAGCAGAACATGTTGCAGATGATGATGATCCAGGCTGCAAGCAGAAAAAAAAGTACGAAAACAATTAAAATATGCATTGCTTACTTAGGATGATATATGTAAAATTGGACCATAAATTTAAATTTACAGTAAATGAGAGGTTCATAGGGCAATAGCTATCTATTTGGGGCCAAACAACGAAGGTTTTTGAGCACAAAACTAAGTATAAGACTATACATTTATCTGACACCCACATCAGAGTCCTAACAACATAGACAGGAAAAATGACATGGGTAACCTGTTTAATATGTGAGTAAACTAACCTAAGAAGAGGCCTAACTCAGTCCTAGTTTGATAGTGATGAAAATTCCAGCTGAAAAAATCAGAACAAAAAATAGTAATGATGATCTTACCATGCACGAATGGACATCATCACAGCCGCACAACAACTTCCCATTCAATTTGTCAACAGCTTGAAACACTCCACCTCCATCACTTCGCTGCAACAAATAATTCCCAAGCAAACACTTTCATCTGACTTAAAAAGAAAACCCCTGATGCAAAACTACGAAACTGCTCATCTAAGACCAAGATAGCTACCACCTAAGTTACCCGAATTTGGGGTTGAATATATGTCTTGTTACGTAAGAAACACAGTAAAACAAGGAGATTAAAGCAAGAAAAACAAGAACACGCAGAATTTACATGATTCGGTTAATGTGACCTACGTCCACGAGCGGAGAGAGATTTCTTATTTTGAGAAAAACTGATACAGTTATTATAATTTGATTAGGATTTATCTAATCAAAATTAAAGACACTCAACATGTCTAATATGATTATATTCAATTTTCTAAGTTTTATCATATATTTAAAGTATCAATACCTCCATACCCATATCCGAGCATGTATGTCAAACATGAGTACTTTTTAGGGAAATGAAAGTCTCTGTCAATGAAATATCAAATATGTACCTTATAATAGTCAACTGCGACAAAGTTAGCCCACCGGTTGCCTGCTTTCCGATAGCATGTGTCAAGCATGCTAACAACAACTGCTGAATTGTCTTCACAAGTTATCCCTTTAATTGGAATTGAGTGAAAGTGATTTATCAAAACCAGAGATTTAGTTTTTTCATTGAGAGGTGCCGATTCACCACGGTTAATACATTCTTCTGGAAGCTCCCCACCATCCCCGTCTGAAAATTTAGGACAAAAGTTTCTCAATGCTATCAAGACAGGAATGGTGAAAGTTTCTATGTTACTCTGATTCTTTATTTTTTTTTTTTAAATATTCATATTCGACACCCGTGTCCGATACTTATTCGAACATGAGTACGGAGGTACAACCCTTGAAATACATAGAAAAATTTTAAAAAAAATTGAGTATATCGGTGTCGGATACACATCTATATCCGACACTCACCCCCAAGTCTGAGTAACATAATGCATAAGTTGACTGATGAAGTGAGGAAGTGGTAGTTACATTGGTTTTCAACCATGTAGTTCCATTGATACGCTATTCCTTCACTTGCTTGC
>JBBYHM010000020.1:6234301-6391202 GCA_038381775.1 Adansonia rubrostipa | reverse complement strand
ATACGGTTATTTCGTAACTTCTGTTTCTCCTTGAAGTGGATACAAAATCCAGAAATGTAAAATGGTTTCGAGCTTAAATTAAGGGAATCTGAACAACATACAAACGCAGTATAATCATGGCATTTGCCCTTAAAAGAATGGCACAACCATATGTCTCCCTTGAAATCATATGTATCCAGCATCAAAGCTCGAACTCCATTCTGTAAAAATGTACAGTTAGTTTTAAACGAAACCAATCAGCTAGAAGGTCAATTCTGTAACAAATAAACAACTTCAATTACCCCAAAAAGAGGTTCTTACATTTAACTGTTGCGTTACAGTGTCTTCTTGATTAAAAAAGGTCAGTCGAATTCCAGTATGAGGTGGCTCCCCTTCGTTGGCAAAGGAATTGTGAGTTGCCAAAAACGCATATTTGTTGAACGGTAAAGAATCATTCTGGTAGAAATATGATATCTACGTTAAATTCTCGTAAGTTATTCGAATTTGAGTGTGAGTGTTGGATACCAGGCATGCGACACAAGTATGTTCAATTATTTTTAATTTTTTTTCATATATTTAAAGGGTCTTTGAAAGTCTATATTCCTATACTCATATTTGAAAATATATCAAATATAGATTTCGGACACGGAGTACTTCAAGGCAACATAAAAATTCCCTTTTCTTGAATGGGGAATGTGTTTTAATACTAGTAAAAACAACCGAAAAGGTCATGATCTTGCCAATTAATTTCCCTTCCTAACAAAATATTGACCATGAAAACTTGAATCACTATCAAGAATCCAAATTAAGTATAAATAACTTTGTTTCTCAGATTCAGAAGATCGTGTTGGATATGGATACGGATACATGTTATACTCTATTTTCATATTCAAATATGTGCCAGACACAGCAATCAGATATAATATTCTAAGGAAAATTTTTACTTGTTTTTGAGTTGTTTAAAAGCGAAGATATAAATATTGTACCACAAGCTTGAATTGGTTCGTTGTTGTTGATCTGATGCATCTAGAGCCATCAAATGCTGCAGAACAAGAAAAACAAGACAGCCCTGGTTGGCAGTCTCCATTAGATGAGCAAACATCTCCGAGCTACAATAACAAAAAATAATCAAATTTATTGCGGTTGAATATAGATATATATTCTACGTATACATATACATATAACAGATGTAATCACGATAATATTGATGATAGTGAGGAGAGTCGAAACAGCAAAATGCAGAACCAAAGTGCTACCATATATATAGAAAAACTAGATAGTATATTAGTAACCTTGCATTGGCCATTAGAGCAAGCAAATGTAGTGGTTGTAGTAACAGCAGAACTGATAAGAAAAACTGAAAACAGGAATAAGTGCAGGTTTCTTGGGTGATCCATTGGGAAGAAAAACTGAAATGGTTTATTTTGAGGTTATTGGGAGGAACACTGAGAAAATATGGAAAATGAAATGCGAAGCTAAATTGATGGTTTATTCGAGAATTGGGGAATAAGACCAAATTCAATGGAGACAATGCCATTAATAATGAAGGCTAAGGAAGGAAAGCCTTGTCTGTTTCTGTCATGGCATAGGTAACGTGCACTGAAAATGGAAATAATGTCACGTAGATTTCTCGAATATTATTAAAATATATTGACCTAATCACGATAATCAGATCATTTTTTATTTTAAAGAAATCATCTTGTACTTAATATGACCTAAAATGACGAAATTGGAACACAATCCATTTGTCTCCCCAATCACTTTCCCCTTTTTTCTTCTAAGACCAAGACAAAATGCATTGTTAAGAAAGGAATTAAAATATCCACCACTGGAATTTTTAACTTAACAATTGAGTAAAGATTAATAAGACATATAATAATCTTTTAAACCATTAATGACATTAAAAAATTTTACCGATTCTAAGTTTTTCTATTAATTTTTTACAAAAAAGTCAAAGGCTAAAGATTGGAGAAAAGATTATAGATATTATGATTTAGATCTAAATCTATTAGATATAATTTTTTAAAAAAGATGATATAAACAATTAATTTGTGGTTTTTTTTTTACTATTTAATTTCAGTTGGGATTGTTTGAATAGATGTGCTTATGTTTCGAGTCGGGCTTAAGTATTATATTAATATAATTTATATTTGCTTAAGCTCAGCCCGACTCAAAATATAAGCCTCAAACTTTGGTTAAATAGGCTCATATTTGTAAATGGATAATCAAAGTCCGTTTAGGCTCGCCCTTATTATTTTTTTAAAATATATACATTTTAAATTTAATATTTAGTAATTTAATATATTTTTTTTTTAGTTTCAAAATATAAATAAACTTAACATAGTTTTCCTAATATTTACATTATAATATTATATATATTTTTTATATATGATAAAATTTACCTAATATATAAAAATATAAAATTAATATATTGTATAATTGTAAAATAGATCAGGCCGAGCTCAGATTTTAAAAGTTAAAACCAAATTCTAATCTATTTTTTAAACAGACCTAATTTTTTTATTAAAACTTATTTTTCAAATTTAATATTTTTATTTAAATTTTTTTAAATATCTAGTAAATCTTTAAACTTAAATGGATAATCCGACCATGACATCTCTATGCTTGAAGTGCCGCATGGTGTCGACTTAAAAGAGGCCCGTCGCTCGCAGGCTACGTTGAATGCAAGTGGACCAGCTCTACAAGCCCAAGCCCATGTCTACCAAAAAATAAGTCTTGCTTCGTTTTCTTCAAATCAATTTTTCCTACAAAGAAAGGGTGCCCGCCAACCCCCAAATTTTGTACATAAAAGAAGCATTTTCAGACCGAGGGACGGCTGCGCCGCCCCCCACCCCAAACCCAAAAAAAAAAAAAAAACAGAAACCAAACCATGCCGACCCTTACAAAGCTCTATACGATGCAAGAAGCCTCCCAGCATAATACCAAAGACGATTGCTGGGTTGTTATTGACGGCAAGGTTTGCCTTTTCTTTTCCTCTTTCTTCTTTGGTTGTTTGGGGCCTTAAAGTTCATAATCAGATCTGTTTTTGCTCATAAATAAATTCTCCTCCTGATATTATGGTTTTGCTCTGTTTTGGTTATTTGGATTATGTCTAGTTTTGATTTTGACTTTTGAGTTACGTTTTAGCTTTCTTCCTTGATATTACATTGCCTGGAACATTTCATGGCTTTTCTCGAACACAAATTTCATGTTTGACTAACGCTATTGCCAAGTTTATCCCCTTTTTTTTTGGGGGGGGGGATGAAGGGGTTAAATAAAACTTGCAAAACCCAAGATTTAGAATTTGCATTATGCTTATTGGTTATAGATATAGTTAAACTGGGCTTATAGTATGCTTATTGGATTCCCTACTTGTATTGTGGTAGAAAACAAAACAATCTTTCCTTGTTTTGCGATGTGGAAAAAAAATCTTTCCTTGTATTGAGTTTGGAATTTAATTGATCAATGTGCATCTAGCTTCAAGGGTTTATCATTTATGTACCAGTTTTAACAACTAGGAATTGCCGGATGCAAGTTTACATCCCGTGCAAGGCACTTACTTGAATTTGAAAATTATCGTGGATGTTTGTAATGCTTCCGATGGTTCAATTCAGTTGCATCGACACTAACTTGTGGTTGGACATGATTGAATTCCACCAAACACCTTTTATGATACAATCATTTATGCTCTATTTTCCAGATTGGAAAATGCTATTCTACATGTCTTATGCAAGCGATATGAACTCCTTTTATAGGTATATGATGTTACTTCTTATTTGGATGAGCATCCAGCAGGAGATGATGTAGTGCTTGCAGTGACAGGTAAATATTCTAATGCATCTTGTTATTATTAAAACTGTGGAGCTAAGAGTGTCCAGATTGTGAAATAATGAAATCCCCTAAATGACATGCTTCCAATGATTTCCTTGAAGGGAAAGATGCAACGGATGATTTTGAAGATGTTGGTCACAGCGAAAGCGCGAAAGAGCTCATGGAGAACTTTTGCATTGGCGAGCTTGACACATCCTCCACAATCACCCCTGAACTCGAGATTTCCTCCAAGAAGGAAGCAACCAATTACTCTCACAAGCTCGTGGACTTGACAACGCAATACTGGGCCATTCCTGTGGCGGTTGTCGGAATCTCTGTGGTGATTGGGTTCTTATACCTGCATAGGAAGTAAAGCAATTTGATTTTTCCCCTACTGGCCCGGAAAATGAATAGTTACCCCCCAAATTTTTGAATAATTAGATAGATAATGACTAAACGTTTATCCCATTGTTATTTTTAATATCTCAAGGTAGGATTTGATCATAGATTACCTTCATAGGATACATGCATGATAAGATTGAAAAACAGGGAAAATACTTTATATTAATACAAGTGGACAGACTTTGTGATTGAACTTTGTTTGTTTTTAAGTTTTGAAGCAGTTAAATGAGCATGAGGAGATAATCCTATGGCTGGTGGCTTGTTTGCTGGTTCATATCATCAAGTCTAACCTTTCCTCAAAGTTCAAACAAATTGTTAGTCCAATCAGAACAGCCCAGCTGTGTGCCTGTGTCACATGTTGGATCTTTCAACTTTGGGCTTCAAATCAGTAACTTTCACATATAGATAGATACAAAATACATTAGGATCTCCACTCAAGTGAAATACCTTGCCAGACACGACAAGCCAGATGCTTTTGAAGAAGTTCCAAACAATTAAAATGGAAGAAATGGATTGTCCCAACAACAATCAAAGAATATATATGAGAAAGGTTAATTCGATTGGTTTATACGGTCATACTTAAAAATTTATTTAAAAGATTTAACTTTGAATCTTAGTACTTTTTATCTCATATCTTGACTTTCTTTAAAAATTTAAAATTTTAATATCTTCAACCCCTTCTCTTTCTTTCCTTTAAAAAAGTTACGAGTTGGACGTTGGAATCAACCAGTCAGCTATGAACTGAGCCTTGAATAAAGGCTTCCATGAAAGTTCCGCCGGAATGCAAGAAAAGTGATAAAATAACAAGTCACGTTGGAAATTTTACAATATCAGGTACGTTGCTTTGACTTGAATGAGTATCGAATATTGATACATATATTCGATATATATTTAATTTTAAAATCTTTTTAATATATTTGAAAGAATATATCTTCATATACGTATTTAAATACATATCAAATACAAATGTTAAATATAAAACTTAAAAAAAAAAAAAAAAATTCAAATATCATAAATCTAAACGCTGGAACATAGACGGTTTCATGCCAATTACTCAAATTAAACAACCAAGGACAAAAGTAGGCAAGAAAGTGAAAAGCTACCACTAAATTCAAGGTATCTTGTTGACTATTTCAATGGTATTTCTACATCATTACTGAAGTCTGCTTAAGACTACCACTAAATTCTCAAGGATGCCGCTAGTTTCATCACATTTGTTTGCTTAAAATTATCATTGAAATTCAATTAAAAAAAAATCTATCATTAATGTATCCTGCTTTTATTTCTGGTATGATTGAAAAGAGTCATGAAATGATCTAAGCATAGTTGGAATGAAACTTTCGGCACAAGGAGTTGCTTGATGTTGGGTCCACTTTTAATACGGATGCTGCCTAGATTTACGATTTATCATCTCAACCTCATGAAAACCTGCTGATTTGATATATGCTGCTGGTTGTGGTCGAAATTATTGTATAAAAAGTAGAAGAAACAAGGGATTGATGATGGATTTTCTTGGAAAATTGATTCATATATATATATATATATATATATATATATATATATGCATGCATTTCAGAATGTTTTTCTCCTTACACAGCTTCTTAGTCCATGGCTTAATCATAGTGCAAGGAAATTATAATCAGTGAATGTTATGTTATTCGAATTTAATTATGAGTATCTGATACGAGTATATATTTGAAAAGTCCTTTTAAAGTCATGTCCTCGTCTCATGTTTGGATATGCCTTAGAATGAGTGTCAGACCAAATACTGTAAAAAAATTAGAAGTCAGGGCAATAGAAAATGAATGATGGGATGTTTTAGAGATGAAAAACAAGGAAAAAAAAAAAAACCAGGGCGGGGCCTGGAGGGGAATATGGTAGAGATTACAGAATCAATAAAAATTGTAGAATGAAAACAACTTGGAGCATTGCTTTTTTTATATAGTTTGAAAAATAAAATCACTTGATATTATCTTTTAAAAGTAATTATACAAATCAACAAAAATAAATTTTGAATTAAAAAATTTGTTCCGATTGCATCTCCTTTGTGAATAGAAAGAAAAAAGAAAAGGTAGGAAGCTTTTTACAAGCATATAGCCCTATTGAAGATAGAGTATTCCTATTAAAGAATATGAATTCCTTGAAAAAAGCCGAGTCACTGTTAGCTAGGCTTTCGGTGCTTATTTTTCAACCATTTGAGACAGTATTGTACTATTGTAGAGCGAGCTAAAAACAAAGTAAGTCAATCTTACGTAAAGAAAATAAAGAAAGAATGGCATGAAATAGTTATGCTAGGGCAGCATGTATCCCTTTCATTCAAATTATATTACATAATTATAGTGTGTTTAGTTCAATATAATAGGTATTTAATTATAATCATATTTTAGTACATTACAATAATATGT
This sequence comes from Adansonia rubrostipa, assembly GCA_038381775.1. Lineage (NCBI taxonomy): Eukaryota > Viridiplantae > Streptophyta > Magnoliopsida > Malvales > Malvaceae > Adansonia > Adansonia rubrostipa. The sequence continues at coordinate 6,384,606 of JBBYHM010000020.1, read as the reverse complement.
CTGTTTGGTTTGCAAAATAACTATTCCGCAAAATAGTTTATCATAGCTTTATTTAGCAAAATCACTGAATAGCTATTTTGTGCCCCCACTGAATGACTATTTCGATTATGTCAACATATGTTTCTTCCATTCAATTTATGTCACGTAATTACAGCGTGTTTGGTTTAGCGTAATAAAAATTCTATTACAGCCATATTCTAGTGTGCTACACTAATATAGCTATTGGGTTTGTAAAATGGCTATTCGTAGAACAACCTATTATAGCCTTATTCCATGAAATCACTGAATATTTCATGAAATTACTGAATAATCATTCCGTGCCCCCTATTGAATTGCTATTTTGACCTTAAGCAAGATAAGAAAATTGCTTTAGGGAATTCGAATCCCTTACAAAGGGGATTCGATTCCTATATTATTCTATGTCACTGAATCAAACTATTGCATATAACTATTCAATTCTATTCCTATTCTATTTCATTCCTACAGAATAACTATTTTATTATACTCTATTCCATTTTATTGAACCAAATATAATGTTAGATTTATGGAAAAGTCAATCATTTAAATATTTATCATTTAATTATAACTTGTATTGTGTAATAAATAATTGACTTTTTCCATAAATCTGATATGCGATAAGATTTGAATAAAAAATATATATGTTGATATGACATAACTATTTCATGTAATCATTTTTCAAAGTTTCTAAATTAGTAGCAAATCTTAGCTAATACAACTATACCACTTGCCAAGAATCTCCAATAACATATAACAGACTTTGATAATAATTGCATCCTAAATTTAATTCAATTACTCGTAAAATCATGTGACATTCAAAATTTAAAATTTAAATCCTAAACAATCTCTTCATACTAACGTTTTGAAACGGACTGACCATTCAGCAGGTAAAGGGACAAATATGCATAAAAAACCAACACGAAAAAAGGAATAAAGGTGGAAGGACACATTGGAAAGGAAGAGATATGAGTGTCTTTCTATAATATATTTTATGATGATCACATTAGCCACTGAAATTTGTGATAGGTTGATGATTGATATATGATTAAAATGTGAGGGATAGAAAACAAAAAGGAAATGCAGTCAGTTGGAGCACATTCCCAAGGTGGAAGGACACCCTAAGGTTAAAAAGAGAAAGAAAAATAATATTGTTCTTTTGTAACAGTGAACAAATAGATAGATATAGGGAGATCATAACTTTTTACAAATTTTGAGATTTCAATCCACGTACTATAATCCTTTGCAAATACTGAGATTTAAGCTTGATATTGAGATTTGAAGTTCTAGTTAATGATAATTCATCGACATAAAGCTTTAGAACATAAATAAATTGGTTATGAGCTGTAGTTTTGAGTTTCTATATAGTAAAAAGTACATGTATAATTTCACTTGCATATATAAATGAACCATTAATTTGAATATAGTAATATTTCTTACAAATTGCATCTTTCTCTCTGTCTTTTTTTTTTTTTTTTTTTTGGGTCTTGGGTGAGAACTTAGTAACTTATTTAAGCACAAAATATTGTGATCAAAACTGATAGAATACTATGCATTGCATGTTTCCAAGAGTTTATTGTTTACTTTCCTAACAAATACATGCTTTAGTGTCTTTGCAACTTATTTTTGCATGGCTTGAAATATAAGTCTCTATCCCTTTCGCAATTTTTTTCAAGTCTTTCAAAACCTTTTCTTGGCTCTACAAAGTCTCTTTGCTTGTCATGCAAGATGCAAACGTAATTTTAAATCATGATTGCAGATTTCATCGTGGACGTGATTACGATACTAAACATTGGAATTATATAAACATAAGCTATGAATAAGATCAAATTATCTGAAAACTTTGTACAAATCATAAGATGTTCAATACTTCATCCATTGTTTTCACAGTACATAAAAGCCAACCCAAGCTAGATTCATCTCATGCATGACAACATCTCACTAAAGATAATATTGCTGGCTAGGGCTTAGGGGTGCTTCAATACTACTAATCTTCTGCAATCGAGAACCACCCAAAACCCTAATTTTTATTGATAAAAGCGGAAGAAACCCTAAATTCCTAAATGCAACAGATCATATATTGTCATAAGCTAAGACATGGAAGCAGCCACTAAAAGAGAGTTCAAGCAGACCTAGGTATGGCCCTGCAAACCAGAGGGTTCTTCATCTCCATGGAGAGTTTTAAATGTTCAGTCAAGTCCACATTTCCATCCTTACAAGGAAGCCATTTGAATCGTTGAAGTAACTGAGCCAGCCAGAGATAAACAGTGGCCAAACCCATGGCTTTCCCTGGGCAAACCCTCCTACCAGAACCAAAAGGAGCCAACCTAAGATCAGACCCCATAATGCTCACATCTTCTTCCATGAAACGCTCTGGCTTGAACTTTTCTGGTTCTGCCCACACTTTTTCATCATGCGTGATTGCCCACATGTTAACCATTGCTGTCGTGCCTGCTGGAACGAAATTATCACCAACGTGAACATCGTGGATGGCGAGGCGAGCCCATGAGAGAAGTGGCCCTGGTGGATGAACCCTAAGAGTCTCCTTCACAATCCCTTGAACATAAGGAAGATTTGGTATGTCAGAATCTGACACCAGTTTTAACTTCCCAACAACATCGTCAATCTCGGCTTGAGCTTTTGCTTGGATTTCCGGGTGCAAAACCATCCTCGCTAGAACCCATTCTAGCAAGATAGCCACAGTATCAGTACCCCTAAATATCATCTCCTGCAAAACCATGCAAAATAGTACCAAATTGGTAAAGCACGCAAAAAAAAAAAAAAAGAAAACAGCAATATTAAGATGTTATAGCATGGCATATTACCCATAAAACAGCAATCATGTCGGAATCATTAAGTTTTTCATGTTTCTCCAAACCAAGCAACACATCAACAAAGTCCCCATCTTTACTACAATCATCTTCCAAGCCTCGATTAACCTTTTTTAGCCGATGTTCTACTATGATCTTTCCGACGAATACATTAACTTTTGAAACCAAAGTCTTACATCTTTTCCTTACTCCTTGCAAATCTAGCCAGCAAAGAAGAGGGAAATGGTCACTCCAGTTGAATATCCCCAGCAATTCGTAGCCCTCACTTACAAGTTCTTCAAGTTCGAACCCTTCTCCTCTCTTTGCAAAGTCATACATTTTACCAAATACAGTCGCCATTACATTGTTCAACGATCCAAAATGAAGCACCTTTTTGATTAAAACCTCACCTTTCGTTTCCATTAAAAGCTTTATCTCTTCGACCATCCTGACACCAATCTCATGTCTAAGTCCTTCAAAACCAGTAATTCTCTTGGGACTAAACAAATGGGTAGCTGAGATTCGCCTCAAATCCCTCCAATATTCGCCATATGGAGCAAAGCCCATTGCCCTGTGGAATAAAAGCTCATAGGCCGACTCCTTCACTGGTCTATTAGCAAAAGCTGAGCTGCTAAGAATATCCCTTGCAGTTTCAGGATCACTGCAAATGATAAACCGAGTGAACCCTACAGAGAAAGCCATCAACTTCGCTGCGTTAAGGGTTTTAGCAAGTTTAGCAAGGGCTCGATGAGGAGTGGAGGTGGTGAAAACGGTCAGTAACCCGAGGAGTGGGAATCCTAATGGACCAGGGATCGCAACACTCGCCTTGGACCTGAAACGAGCCCATGCAAGCCCTCCTGGAGAAAGCCACAAGGCAATGATTCCCACCAAAAGAACAGTCCAAAGAAATGCTTCAAAACTCAATAAAGGTGGGCGAAACATCATAAAATCATGATCCAGTGACATTGTTAGCACGGGACTATAATAGAACAGGAAGAACAAGAAGAAGAATGAAGAGTTACTTGAAATTCCAAGGAGTTGAGATGTTATTAAATAGAGAGCTGGAAAGTGTGATACGCAGTTAACAACAGGAGCTTAATTCAACCATGATAAAAAAAAAATCTAACCCTGATTAAAAAGATATGACGCTTTTTATAGATAATGATGACTGTAGGCCTTCGGAAAGTTACTGTGGGATTTTTTTTCTCATTCTGATTACGACTCCAGGTCAGGCCACATCAGTCTCCTTTATATAAAAATACTTTTGGGACCAAAATCTGAAGCGACGTGTGTCTCACAGATGTGTTTTTTCTTTTTTCGGTGGTGTCATGATCAAAAACTTGATAAGGTGAATCTTTTAGGCGTGTGATTTTCTTGAAAGATGATGATGACAATGATGTACTGGGATGTTAAGTGTTGTGTAGGACTGTAGGAAGGGAGAGAGACCCGGAAGATTAGCGCATTAGGGTTGAAGAGTGAAGAGTCTTCGCGCAGGTGTGCTTAGTGGTATAGTATCAATCTCTGCCGTTTCGACTCTACTGAATATCGAATACGAATATATATTTATATTTAAAATAAATAAATTTAATTTTTTATGCATTTAAAAGATAATATTTTTGTAATTAAATAAACAAACGTCGAACACCAATATTAAACAAGAAAATAAAAAAGGAACAGTAAACAATATATATATCAATGGATTGTTAATTTCCCTGATTCTTTTCCTGGTTACTGGTGAAAAGTCTGGTGATTTTGTTTTTTCCGAAGACAAATCTTTGCCCACTTGAGTTCTGATAATCAAGAATAGCTCTAAATATTAATAGATGGGATGGCTCCAGTAATAATCACTAAGCAACTGCTAATGGAAGGTTGAAGGAATAGAATTTTGTTTTTGTGTTATGTTTTCATGGTCAAGATCATGTTATTCATTCTTTTTTCTTTCATAGTGTGTCATTATTTAGCAGAAGATATAGCATGTCAATAAAATGTAGAAGTAAAAAATTCCCTCCAACAATATTTGATTGAGTGGTTAGAGAATCTATATTCCCAAATGCCCAAAATTCTTTATAATTTATTTTTTTTAAATGTAAAACACTAAAGAGTAGGATCTAGCAAATCGAAAATTCGATCCCAAAATTAACCTTTAATAAACTATTTTGATTGCTACGTTGTGAACTGGAACAATGAGAATTCGTCAAGTTTCCCTTTCAAGTAAATCTAATAATTTATGTATCACAATCATGTTAGTGTAATTTATTTTATCATAATCGTATTATTTTATATTTATGTAAATTTTGAAAGCTAATAATTTATCTTATATAGATTTTAAGATATTCGTATATTTATGTTATGTTTTAATTTTTTTGTACCATATCCATGTATTGTGTATGATATTATTGGGTATTATCTTATAACTTAAATGTGCCCTAATGAAGATTTTTGAAATATTTGAGACGTATCAGATAAATATTATATCGCGCATAAATATGACTCCATTAAGTATTAATAAAATTTAAAAGCTTTATAAAAAAAAAAATTGAAATGTGAAAGGCACTAACAAAACTAGTTTTTGAATGTTTACAAATCGGTTTTCGATTGAAAAGCTGTGTTCATTGCAAGCAAGGATGATAGTTAAGGATTCTCCAATAACTCTTTTTCTAAATTAATCATCATCCCATTAATTCAACTGTGTCTTAACTTTATAGAGTTATGATCAACCTAAATTCTAGGGTTGTCATCCTATTATTGTTCTATTGCTTTTATAAAAAGAAAAATTTTGATGATCATATATATGAAATATTTTACGAAACCAGAATTTATTTCAATTAATTTATATAATTACTTATAGGAGATGACATTCAACAGATATTGAGTTCGAATCTTAATATTTGTAATTTTTTTTAAATATGAACATGATATGAAATCAAATAATTTTGGGATAGAGAGATTGATAAATTTCTTAACCATATGGTTTGTATGGTAATTCACGTAGTGTAGTTTTGCTTAGAACTCCCCCCATATACAACACTATCTTGAGGCGTATTTATTAAGATAAATTATCTCATCCATTGTTAATTAAGTTTATGTACAAATAGTGTATAAAAATGACCAAAACTAAGCAACAACATTCAAAGAATCCTTGAGAAAAACATTTTTGAATTGCTAAAAGAACTTGATCCATAAGAATTTGATCGGTAATTTACGTTCCGGGTTATTGAACTTAGCATTAACTTTTATATAGGTCATAAACTTTTAATTTCATTAAATTATGTCACTAAACTTTTATTATTAATAAAATAATTCACTTATATTAACTCCGTTAAGTAATTTTAACGAAAAATTAATTGTCTTATTTTTAGATCTAATCAAGATAATGCCTAGCTAATATAAGTTACGTATATATGTAGAGTCAGTGTTTCTGTTAAAATTATTTAACAATGTTAGTATAAGTGACTTAATTTTTCAATAATAAAAGTTCAGATATAATTTGATGAAATTGAAAGTTTGTGGCTTATATGAAAGTTAACGTTAAATTTAATAATTTAAACTGTAATTTATCCGAATTATGACTGTTTACTTTTTGTTTATTATTTACAACTCCTTTATTCATGGATTAAAACTTCCTTGACTTGTTACTGCCCGGAGGTGATTTAGTATTCATAGAAATCTTATTAATATCTTATTATTAGCAAATGACTAAGAGACATCAGATTGAAGAGTAATTTCCTCATTTCTCATTAAAGGCTTCTCCCTTCCGACAGTTTGTATTCAAAATGTACCAAAACACTAAACAGAAATGCTATACATATTAAAAATATAACATTAAACATCGTATCTAAACGTATATTATATTATGGCTTAAATTTATTAGATGGATCTCATATAGTTCTAATTTATGGGATCTAGTTTGAGATTAAGAAAACAGGAAGTACTGTAATCAGGCGAATAAAGTAAGAAACAAAAGCCAAAAAGGCCCAGAAATAGTACTAAAAATCCCTTTTTGTTCTTAAAATACTTAAACTCTTTTGTTTGCAGCAATGCATATTGAAATCTAAAGAGTACATGTCATCTGCATGCAAAAGAAAGCCAAAAAAGGGAAGGTATCCCAAGCCTATCCCTCCATTTCTGGGGCAACAACCGTTAGCAAATGTCTCACCAATACGACGCATTTAATAAATACGACAAGACACATGCAAATATATAATAAATGTATTTGTATTCTTGTATCTTATTTTAAGATTTTTTTTGAATATAATGACTCCAAACTTCGAGCATAAGACGAATCACATACATATTAATGTCGAACACTCTCAAAAGGCGGATAAAGATACAAGGTAAAATGACAGAACTTTTCATGGTAACTGAGCTCTACAAAGGATTTTTGTTCATCTAATCTGTAGAACTCTTGATTGAATAAAACCAAACAATAGTCACAAGATCTGTGTATTGCACCATATTAGACCGCAAGTTTTAATTGCTTATGTTAAAAGATTGAAAACATCATCATCATCATCATCCGGAATCCACGGCTTCCACAAAAATCAACAAACAATACTCCCCATTATCAAGATATATATTAAGGGCAAAATCTCATTTACCACCCCCAGGCCTCCCACAAAATAGGTAGCCCAGTGAAGATCCACCTCCGGAGGCAGCATGAACCTTGGTGGAGGCTCGATCCTGCATCCGAAAAAAAATAGGAAACAGGGACAATGACACAAGTTACTACAGGAGTTCAACGACAAACAATAGTCCACTAAACTGAATTTCGGATGCACCATCAACATCGTATGGTGGGTGAATGCAGATATTGCTCCATTAAAAAGGTAGTATAAGCAACAGGGCGGGTAATGGAGTAAAATTTTAGTAGGGGTCTAATAAAGCAATCATATATGAGGTTATACCGTAATGAAATTGTCAGTGTTCTGATCATCAGCACGCGGATAATTGTTTGTGGAAGTACTGTTAATACCGGCAGGAATTTGATTCGTAATATCTACTGGTTGAGAAGCAGGTTCAGGAGCAGATTTGGAGGCAGCTGGTGCTTCAGTTGGAACAGCTTGGGAATTGTTTATGGCTGATTTTGGAGCTTCTCCACTCCAAAACAGATAGCCCAATGAGCTTTGCCCACCACCACTGCTAAGTCCACGACCCATCTTCTCCAACCTACTGGGAAATGAAGTTAAAAAACCTATCAGGCAGGCAGGGAGGGACGAAACAAATGGCAAAAAACTAAGAGTATATAATCCAAGGGATAGGGACAGGGGTAGATGGAATGAAGATAAATCAATTGAAATTATACACTAAAGTACTTTTAAACTACATAGTTCAGTACAAGTAAATGATATGAAACAAAACAAGCATACTGATAGAACTTTCATCACAGTTCTTGACTAAGAATGATGTTTTTCCTGGACTTTACACCCTTTAACTTGTGACGGAAGATTCTTTCTATCTAAAATCTTTTGAGCTTTGTGTGAAGCTTGATCCCCCAAATAAGACTCAATAAACACCCCACTGCTTAGCCAATGAAACATAACACTACACATTCGTAAGGTACTAAGAACATTTTGTTCCATTATAACACAGCGCTTTTACCTGGTTCTTTCTGAATTTCTCCTTTTCCTCTCATAGTTTGATTTCAAACATAGCACATTTCTTCACTCAAAATCAAGAGGATTCGATACTCGATAGCACAAATAAAATCCATTTACTCCACAAAAGTTAAAAACCTAAACATTCATAGATTTTTGTTAGAGGCAACCTAAGTGTAGCGTGGTCGAATGTGAAATGAAACTAAAGAACTATCCATAACTCATCCTTTCCCAATTTTTGTTCCAAAATTTCCACACTAGCTTCATTGTTGAATGTCATTTCGATTTCAACTACGGTAAATGAGGATTTATTTACTGTAGTCATAAACCAAAATTGAAAGGTCATGTCTTGCATGATGGTAGACGCTATCCGCTTAATCATGGATTCAAACCTTTGAAACAGCCTCTATTTGGAAAACAGAGGGAAGGCTGCCTACCTACATCAGGACCTTCCCCAAATCGTCCTTATGGTGGGAGCTTACATTGAGTAAGACCCCTTTTTTTTTTTTTTTTTTTTTCAAATCATAAACATCCACTGAGCATGTAAGTCATATTTTTAATGAATTTCCCATATAATATGCATAAATTTTATAAAAATAAAATAAAATTAATAGGAAAGGAAGACACGTAATTATTTCCAATTCATTAAAAAGATCAAATAAAATGATTACAACATCGACACAAGTCAACAAATCAGAACATGAGAAAAAAGGTCACAATCAAAAACCTTTGACTTGATACTTAACGTTAAAACAAAAACATTAAAGAGATCAATTGAAATTACTTAAATTGCCAGCATCATTTTACTAAGTGATTAAAAATACGTTAAAGTGACATGTAATTTGAGTTCAAGTTCAAGCATCATCTCTTTCTTTCTTAATTTATCATTATAAAAAATACCTGAATTTTTTTTTTCTTTTAGATAACATCTGGAGAAAGAGAGGAAAGTGGAACTGCTGTGAGAAGAATAACAGCAGATGCCTACCGAAAAAAAAAAAAAAATTGGAAACGATTATTCCGTATGAAAAAATAATAAATAATATTTTATACATTTAGTGTCTAAATTTTAAATAATTTTGTTCGTCCAAAATGATGATTGCGGGAGATAATCTGGCATGCCAGGTGCAATCGACAGTTTGCAAAGAAGGCGAAACGGTACCGTTTTTGTCATTCTAACAACATACATATATATATATATATATATATATATATATGTATATATTTGAATACAAATGAGGTCGTGAATGCCAACATCATGCGCCAAGCTCTAGGTTCTCTAACGGTATCTTTTTTGTCCTTTGTTCACAACTTGAGTGGTGGAAGTTATTTTGTTGGCCACTTTTGGAACTTTAACAATTGTTTTAGGGGTTTGTAAATAAAAACATTGTTTTAGGGAAGTTACGATACTACAATTATTTGTGAAATATAACTTCAAAATTTGTAAAATTAAATTTTCTAAAATTGACAGCAAAAAAAGAAAAAAAACTTGCTCTGGGCAAGGCTTTGATGAGAATATCTACAACTTGATCTTAGGGGTTACAACGAATCAACTTTACTTCGTTTCCTTGCTTCAGCTTCTCTAACAAAATGATAATTTTATCTTTGATAAGACTGGTTCTTCGATGGAGCACAATATTTTTTTTTTTTGCAATAGCCATTGATTATATGGCATCTGATCTCGGTTGCATCAGACTCGAGTCATATTTGAACCGACAAGCAATTTCCTTAACCAAATTACTTGATTGGCAATGGTAGCTGTAGCTATGTACTCAGCAGCTTCAGCTGTGGATTGACTCACTGTTGTTTCTTGTTTCTTAAGGAGTTCCAAGCAAATGCACCTGACCCAAGGGTAGATAAGTAACCTGAGGTGCTCTTCATATCATCACAGGACCCTGGCCATTTGCTGTCGATGTATCCTAGCAGCTTCAGTTCTTTAGACTTTTTGAAAGAGAACTCATCGTTCTTTTCGATGATCCGAAATGAATTGCACTAGGACAATAATGCATAAACCTCGAAAGAAGATCCGATAACAAACAACATTACGTCCGGTCCAGTAGCCGTCAGTTATCACATACAGCCAATTAAGCTTTCTTCAACTCTTTCATCGGCTTTCTTATCATAGTTGTCATCCTTTGCTAATAGGAAGTCCATGATAAGAGCCTTTGCAGTTATGCAGAAGTCATGATGATTTATGTATAGCAACATATCTGTGCAAACATACCATAACACATGGACAGATTTGGGGCAGGCTTGTTCGGCTGAGAGAGCCTGGTTATACAGTCTTCAACAGCAGCCTCCTATCGTCGAATACGGATACTTCAAGTAGCAGTAACATAGCAATTAAGTACAATGAACAATAAAATGCGTAGGAAATTCTTAAAACAAAATTTTTCTTTCTCAAAAGATCTGCTTAAATCGAATGCTTAATACAGGTTAACATGTAGGAAAGGGAGACAGCGAGAAGCATACACGGTTCAAAAGCAACAACACCATCTTTTACAGTTCCAACTGTAGCAGAACGCCCGGTAGCAATTAGAACGGTAGCATGATGGCCATGCACACTTCTTCACCTTCTTCTTGTTTCTTCTGCAACAAAAAGGGAGTATATTCCGTATTGAGCAAGCACTAGAGTCGAAATTTTTATATGATTACGTATACATAGACTGGAATTGAAAAAACAACTACATAGCCACCAAGGAGAAGCATATATAACTAGTTAGCCACATTACTGGGACTTGGGGATGAGCTTTGGATGATGGGTACTTCAGCAAAATTTAAAAGTTGGATTAATATGGCAAGTGAGTGCATGCTTGCCAATAGAAGGATTATTTGCAGATAGAGAATGCTGTTAACTTACATTGCAAAGGCAAAGAAGTTTACACTGGTTACATTATCAACAGGATGATGAGAAATGGTGGATGATTTCCAGGATACCATAGGATGTTTAGGCTTTTCCCCAACTGGTTCTTCAGAACTCTGGCCTGTTTTATCCTTGACAGCGTCATCTGAGACTAAGGTTGCCTCGTTTACCATTGGAGCAGCAGGGGATGGAATTAACTCAACAAACTCACCGGATTTGAAAAGTTCTCCAGATTTTAGGCTCGGAATATGATCTCTGGAGAAACTATTGCTCCCTATTTGAATGCTAAATAATGACTCATTAGAAGCAATACTCCAATCCACAGTTGTTGTTGATTTACATCTTGCAAAGACAGCAGACGGAATCCGATCAGGATCGAATTTGCCTTCTCCAAGTCGGTCCATCACTTGGACTGCAGGGCATTGTGTCAATGTTGATACATGTGTGACACCAGAAACTTGACGTTCTTCTAATCTGTAAGAATTGTTAACGAAAACATGATGTTTATCGTTAAGTGATGAGGAGGAGGAAATGGAGGTTACGCCTGATCCGGACTTCGATAGTTTGATATCCACTAGAAACTGATAATCTTTTTCGGTCGAGATCCGGTGGATCTCCTCTTGAATTACTTCTGATCTTTCACCACTTTCACTGCCATCGATGTTGTTTCCCCATACCTTGATGATCTCTGGATTAACATCAAAACGATTACTTTTGATCCGTCCACTCGGGTTTATTACTTCTGGATAAGTATCTGAACGATTACTACTGCTTCCAGTTTCAACATCAAGTTCTAGATATGATCTTCTTCTTAAATGCTTACTGCTTCCAGCTTCATCATCAAGTTCTAGATGCCTGCTTGAATACTTACTGCTTCCATTGCCATGAATGAAGTCCATAACTTCAAATACTTGTATATGGATCTACAAAAATAAAAAATAAAAAGCGAAAATCCCAAATCAGGTAGCCATATTCATGAAGATCAGTTAAGAAAGGTAGGTCAATCAACAGCTTCAAACATTGTCTAAGAAAACAAAATCACTGAAAGGTCATATATCCACCATATACATGAATGGATCGGAGGGATGAATACTGGTAAGTTTTAAAACATATATATTATCACTGTACACCATATTTTGTTAAGATTAATTCAGGAAAAGTTATAATTCCATTCTTCACATTAAAATGACTGAAATATTTCTTGAGGAAGTGGGGAAGAACAATGCACCAACACAAATAAACTGACCGTTAAAACCATATAACTTCAACAATTTTCCCATGGAGTTTGAGTTGGAGTTCATAAAATCTTCATTAGGTAGCATGAAATTCATTGGAACTTGATACCGTTTTCACAAAAAAAAAAAAAAAAAAAAAAAATCCTTTTATTCCATTACCAATTCTTTCAAAATGTCAATTCTAAGGTACTTCTCTTTAAATAATCTTTTTTTTTTTTCATTTTGCTATAACAATTTCTAGAAACAAATCAACCAACCAGAATAATAATAATTAAAAAAAAATACTTACTTTTTAACATTAAACCCCTGAAATCAAAAGCATTTCCAGCCCTTCTCAGCTGTCTTTGAAGTTTTGAACAGGTATCCAAAATTCCTACCATTTATTATCAAAAGAACAAACCAAAACAAAGACAAATCAGGAATTAACAACAAAAATATTTTATTGGCCGGATTTTCGGATAAGATAAAAGGTAGGATTTTACCTGAAATTAGAAACTGTTAAATGACAATCAAAACATTAGACTGTTCTCTACTTGTTTAATTTTTGTTTGTAGTCAATCGATTATTTATGTTGGAATAAGAATAATTAATTAATTAATTAATTAATTAATTAAACCAACTAAAGGAATCATAATTAAAAAAAAAAATTGAAATAGAAGTTATGATTTGGCGTGGATGGAGCAGCGACGTTTTCTCAAATTCTGGTTCTACTTTTGTAACTAACTTTGAATTTCGCGCCATCCTTTAACTGTAGGAGAATTTATTTTCCGTTAAAATATTAAAAAAAAAAAAGCTTCTTGCATTTTTATTATATTCAAAACGGTTCTTTATTCTTTATTTTTTATTTAAATATGTCCTTATTTTAAATAAAAATAATTATTTTAGAAAAAAATAAATTAAAAGTTAAAAGATTTTGATCTTTTAATATAAATTAAAGATTAAAATTTATTTGATTATAAATTAAATTAAATTGATATTATATTATCTGTATATATATTTATATATTATTATTAAGTCACGTGATGTTATCTTTTTAATAAATTAATGTAAAAACTGATAAACTCAAACCGAAACTGTTAAATGATGTGATTGGCATGGCTTGACCTCATATTTTTAGAGGTTACTTCACTTTTTCTTTGAAATTATTGAGAGTGATGCTGCAATTTATCAATTAATGTAATTTTTATAAAATATTTTATTTTATTATAATTATATTTAATATATTTTATACTTATATAAATTTTAAAATATTTATATAATTAATATTATATTAATTTTAAAATATTTATTTATTTATATTATTTAATATTTTTAATTATATTTAGATCGTTTTTATATAATCGTAAATGATATATAGAAAGACAAGCAACGTAGGGAATATTTATAGGAAAGGAGTTTGCCATATTAGGTTATACACGGGGTGTTGTATTCAAGGGGTGCTTCTAACTCAAAGGTCGGGTAGGTAATGCACAAGTCACAATCTGAAAGCTCGAAAGTCCCACGGCTTAGTTGAAGTTTCATTTTCATGCATGGGATAATTAGCCGAAATTATATTATTCGAATTTTTTTTATTTTTTAAAATATAATTATATTATTTAAATAAAAATTAAAAAATTATGAATTATGAATTTTTATTTATGTTAGATATTTATATATTTAACATATATTATTAATATATATTTAAATATAAATATAAAATATATGAATAAGTATTTACGTATCGTTTTCTACAAGAGATGCATCACCATCACTCTATCCACCAACTCAACAAAAAGCACCGGTCTACTTTTTGAAGCTTGAAATGAACTAGGTAAATAATAAGAGCTTTAGTTAACCAAGTTCTCATTAACTTCAAAAAAAAATAGTGCCCTCTCTCTCTCTCTCTCTCTCTACATATACAGAAAGAAAATTCTAAAAGGGGAATCAAATTCCAAAGCATTTTGACATATAAAGAAACAAAAAAGAAGGGAAAAAAAGGGGTCCTAGGGGAGGGTTTGCATTTAGTAGATATTCAATGTTAATAATATTTTGACATGGCAAATTCTCATCCCCACACATTCTTAATTCACCTTCATATCCAAGACAACCCTAGGATCCAAAAGGCAAAAGTGAAGAAAATGTTGTTGGTGGTGTTTCCGAAGAGGGCCACAGCATGACTTGGCTCATTGATACCTGTTGTTGTTCCTGTAGGGGCAAGTGCGCTGGTGGCACCACCAAAAACTGGAGCGGTCCCGGTGGTTCCAGTTGTTGGGGTGGTGGTTTGGGTTGTGCCTGTGCTACTGCAACCAAAAAAAAGAAAAAAACACTTAGAATGTTAGATGGTAAACTTGAAAAACGATGTTCATCAAAGTGGCAGACTCTAGTTTTAACAGGCATATTTTGAAAATGATTTTGAAACCTCACTGCAGAATTTCAACAAGCTGAAATGCTTTAGTCTAATAACTATACCTTGAGGGATAGCTGCAAGTAGAAGGAATATCTGCCAAAAAGAAAACAAAGAAATTGTAAAAAATTTATTTGGAAAAATCTAAAATAAAGGGGGGAAAAAAGAAGAAAGGATTGGATTGCATTAAGGGACGTTACTGGTAGGAGGATTGGGTCTAATTGAAGCGGTGCCTGAAAAATCACAGCTTCCAGTAGCTTGACCTTGGTTTTGGAAATAACTATTGACAGCATAGTTGCAGTGATCTTTCACAGTGTTGGGATTATAGCAAGCACCATTTTGAAGGATTGCAGAACAATCAGTTCCAGCTCCACAAGCATAATCCAGGGTTTTTTGAAGAGCTTGGTCACTCACTCCATCTCTACATAAACAATAAGTAGCACCTGTAAAACATAAAGATTTTATTTTTTTTATATCATAATGAAAAGATGAAAAGAATTCTCTATGAAAAAATAGTTTTTTTTTTCTTGGCATTCAGACAAGAAAAGAACTCAGAATGAAAAGTTCTTTACAATGAAATGAAGCTCAAAAGAATCGATCTTTCAGAAACCAACCATGTTAGAAATCTTGATACCAAATCTGAACTTGAAAAAAGTTAAAAAAGAAAGAAAGATCACAAAAAGCAAGGAACTTACTTGAATGGCCAGTCATGGCCAAGAAAAGCACTAGACAAATTAAAGGTGCCATGATTGATATGCAAGATTTGGAAGGGGAAATTTTGACAAAATTAACTGAGTTTTAAAGATTGTTGAACTTGAAATCAAAGAGAGAGAGAGAGAGAGAGATAAATAAGATTTCTAGACAATAATAAAAAGAAAGTGTGACGGTGGGCAGTGTCTGGTGATGGTGTTGTTGTGTGTCTGCATCTGATATATTAAGGCTTTTTATTTTTATTATTATTATTATTACAGCAAATATACTGTCTTATAAGCACCCTCTATTTTATTGCATGTATTTTTTTTATTTGTTCTGTGAAACTAAGCAAAGCCTTAAAAGAAAAGGTTTTTAAGTGAAGAATCTAAAACTTAAAGTTTAACATGTTAACTGGCAGTCTTTGAAAGTGTAGGCACAATACAAAATGAACATTATATTATTTTAGATGCAATTAATAACAAACAGTAAAAAAAATTAAAATCATAAAATAATAATTAAAAATATTGCATTAATTATCACATTATGATTATTATTTCAATCTTTGACGGTCGGTAGCTGATGCGAAAAAGAACACTTTGGAAAGGGAATGGAACAAGTATTGTTTGAATTTCTATGGTTGCTTTGCGAAAGAGATATGAAAACTGTGCTCACATATATATATATATATATATATATATATATTCATAGATTCTAACATTGACTTTTCTACTAAAGATTTGGATTTAGCCAAGGAATCTTGGGTAAGAACTAAGGACGGTTGGCTTTGTTTGACAAATTAAGCTGTACCAACCTACCATACGGGCGTACAGCTAATGCCTGTTTGGTCTTCCTAATTAATTTATGGCACCAACCTCACACAATAATACTTATGATCTGGCTTGCTTAATCATCTGTGTAGTAGACGTATAATTTGATGATGATTCTCTGTCAGATTTGGGTTTTAATTTTTGAGAGCTTACCTTTCAATTTTGAGTCTATCAATGAAATCCAAAATAGGAAATCTCAATCCAAATCCAAATCCAAATCCATGAAATACTTTCTCTATGATATGATATTAAATTTAGGGCTAGCAGTATAAGTCCAGAAGGGTTTGATTTCATGAAAATTATCATAAATTTATTAAATTGATTTCACAGCATTAAATAAGAGAAAAAGATCATTGTACCTGATCAATGAATAAATATTGTATTTGCTAATATAAATACATGCTCATTTATAATAGCTAACTTCTGTTCACAACGTTTAATTTATTCCCCTAATTCTTCCTTTAAAATATTTGTATTTGACACACACATATATATATATATATGTGTATATATATATATATATATAATAACCATGGTTGTAAAGGTTTGACTTGCATCTTGTTTATTCCTCTAGTTCTTGGTTTTCCTTAACATATTTGTGCTTGACACACACAGACACACGACACATATGTATATATATGTATGTATGTATGTATCTAACAACCATATTTATAAAGGTTTGACTCCTGTTCGGATATCATAGACTTTCAGTAGGTTGAACCTTAGAGCAAATAAGCAGAGGAGGAAAGTGAAGTAGGTGAATTTGGCCTCTCCCCTGTATGATGACGATTTCTTACAACTTGGCATTGCTGTTTTATTGATGTTATTACTTATGTTGCTCAAACTTTTTATTTTTCTTGACATATGCATGTGTCCAATACATTTTTTAATATTAGTATGGAGATATGAACTTCCAAATACTTGTATTGGATATATACTCGTATCTGATACTTATTCTCAAGACAAATAACAAAGGCTATTACCATAATAGAAACCTCTGGGCATTATAGAATTTTGCATCCATCGATTATTCATGAGAAAAACAGGAACTATGATCAACTCAATTATCAAAAATTTCAACATCTATAGATTCATTTTAATGACCATTATGCACAATTTTTTCAGATTCTCCATTCTGAATCCCTCAGAATATATGATAAATTTCGTAAATCAGCCTTGCTAGTAATATGGTTCTTTAAACACAAGCACATAAATGATGCAACAAATTGCAAAGATGATGATAAAAACATCAAAGGTGAGAGCTGTCATAGCTTGATCACTCAGCTCCATGTTTCTGCCACCAAGACGATCGACCTTATCGGGCTTCGGTTTATAGTTCCTTAAGTCCTGCAGGTAAGGATCATCTAACCTCATCCTCAGTTTCTCAGCTTTACGGCTCGCAGCCTCTTGAGCAAGCGTCCAATCGTAGAAACTACGACTCTCTTCATCGCTCAAAACATTGTAAACCTCCCTTAATTTCATGAATTTCTCCGAAGCAGCTTTTAATGGAAGTGAAGTTGTGTCTGGATGGTACTCTTTTGATAACCTTCTATAAGCTGCCTTAATCTCTTCCAAATCAGCTTCTGCTGAGACTCCTAGGAACCTGGATATATATGATCAATGTTAATGCGAGTTAGAAACAGTATTAACTGAAACAATTTTAAGTTCCATATTTCCGTCAATATCGATTATAACTTGGAAATCTTTAAATATTGTAAATCCCACAAAGGGTTTGCACAGCTCAGAAGAAATTAATGTTTCTATCCAGAAATTACATATACCATTGTTTGAAGGATTAGGCAAAGGGAAAAAAGTTACAAATATTAATATTTGAACTTTAGATCTATTAAATACATCTTATAAATTAACTGAATCAAATTCTAAATTCTATACCATTGGTTTTTCTATTCTGTTTTTCAATGAAAATGAGGACTGCTGTCATGATTCTGACACTTTTGGATTCTTTAATCATGTTTTTAACCTTTATGTTAAATTATATTAAACTACTTAACTATAAATGTCGGATATGAATATCTAAATATGAGTATTAGTCTGACAAAATTACGTTCATTTTTTTTTTTTAATTTTTCTCTGTATTTGAAGTCAGACCTATGTCAAAAATTATGTGGACATGAGAATCGGAGCAATATAGATACTTACTACTAAGCCTTGGAATCTTACCTACTTGTGGGAGAAAATGAAAAACTTATAAATTAAAATAGCGTTAATTGGGTAATAACAAGACTTACTGGTAATGAGAATCAGAGGAATCATTGAGCAAATCAGCAAACTTCTCACCCAGGAGATTCTTCTGCTCCTCTTCTGCACTAAACTTGTCTTTTGTTTGCTTTGAATTCGATGATGACCCTCCAATCCACCCTTCATCTTCATTATCCCAGTGGATTCTCGTATCAACTCCAGGTGGAGGACTTTGGGGTTTGCTTCGCCTCTGTGTTGCCAAAACCCTCAGCCTACTACTGGCGTTTGTTCTTCTAGCTCTTCCCCTTCTTATTGTTGCTACCGCTCTATAGCCTTGCAGCAGGCGAGTTACGCTTTGGGGTTTGAGTGAGAGAGAATATGGAGCTTGAAGAGTTGTGGTGGATGCCATTAGAGACGGGAAGTCAGATTGCTGGAGTTTTTACAAGTTCGAGACTGAGAAAAGCAACGCCAAAAGCCTTCATTGGCCATTTGCCTCAAATTTTCTGTGGCTTAGAATTCGGAGAGCTATTTTGGGCTTTGGCCTTATGTTCCTATATGAATTTTTTAAATATTTTTATTTAAATTTTATTTAAATTATATATTTAAATTATTATTTTTAAAATAATAAAATAATAAAAAATTATTTTTTATTAATATTTATATATTTTATAATTAAATTTAAATACAAATATTTTAAATATTAAATAATATTTTAGACCAATTAGGTCGATTAGAATTAAAAAAAAAAAAAACTCAAAACTAAGGGTTTTTATTTATAAACTTTAAAATGATGGATAAATGATCAAGTAATCCCAGTCTTTTATTTCTTCCATATAGTGGTTTTAAGGAATTTAGCATGCTCTATTTTCTGTTGCATTTTATCTTTATTTAGTTGTGATTTAAGCCAAATAATAATATTTGATCTTTTAATTGAAAATCACCAAAAAATTTAATCCAAAATGAAAATCTAACCTTTAAAAAATAATGCTATTTTCTTATTAAGAATTATTGTGAACATAGGGAAGATCATAATCAGATAAATCTATCCCAAAAAATTGGGTCTTATTCTTTCCCCATTCCCAAATGTGTTTTACCAAAGCATCCATCATCTTCAACAAGTTTTATAAGCATCAACTTTTCCAAAAAATTTCCAATTTTAGGTTGCCTTCACCAGCTTCCTTAGGATGCAGCACTTAAAGCAGCCCCCTGAAAGGATAGCAAAAAAAAAAAAAAAAGGGAATAATAAGCCGATGTAACGAATACTATTACAAGTCAATTGAGATGAATATTGATAATGAAAAAAATCAAAATCGTAAAATAATGATCATTATATTATATTTTCTAGCTCCTTAAATCATGATATTTTAAGTTTTAGCTTGAGTCTAACATTTATTATAATTGCTAAGTAGATCTAGTGATGTGTCGAATTTAAGTATAAATTTTTATAATTTAAATCGACCTGATTTAGTCCAAATTATTACTTTTTTACTAATTATTTTGAGTAATGATCGCGTTCGGTAGGCCTGTTGGGAAAAGAAATTTTTTTTTTAAACAAAAAGGGGTTGGGCCGGGGAGACAGAAACTTAAAGAATTATGGCAGCTTGTAAGAAATCTTACTCTTTTTTGTTCTTCCATGTTTGCCTTTATCAGGGAGTAGATGGCAACTCCTGCAATTGCTATTGCAGTACCAATCCCAGTCTGGGTGGAGATCTTATTGCCTGCCAAATGCCCATAATTTTGTTACCATCAGTACAAAGTATTGAATCACGATTCTTCTCAATTCCCCATCTTACTGAAACTAACTAAGCTTGAACAGTTTAAATGGCTTGTTATCTTTATCATTTTAGGTGGTTTTCCTAATGGAATTCACTCAATTCAGATTCTTCTGGGATGCTTAAATTTGTTGCATGCTATATATTACCCGGATTTTTTATATCTAATACATGCGTTTAATATATACTCAAACATGATATGAAAATACGATTTTTTAAATATATAAAAATAAATATATTCATGTCGGATTATACTTACATTTTACACTCATCTAAATTCGAAGAACATGGGTTGCATGAACCAATCATATGCCAGAAAAGAGCATGATTACTTACCAAATACGACGATAGAGAAGCCGATAACAAAAACTCGCTTCAATACATTTCCGACTGCATGTGTAAGGGGTGCAACCCGTTCCAAGGTATTAGTAGCGAGCTGCATTTCTCGGCTCAAATGTTAGTTAATTAACCTTTTTATTGGAATAAAAAAGGAAAAAACTTTAACTTAATTAATATCACTCAGATTAAAGGACTGAATCCAAAATACAATTTAATTGATTCAAGCAATTTACTATTTAAATTTTAATATTTACAATATATATATTTTTAATTTTTGAACTGTAAATTATTTTATAACAAAAGAAAAAATTTAAACCAAAGGTATAATTCAATTAATCTATGGTACTATACCTGATTGTACAGGTGATAAAACATTCCAATCCAAAATAAGTCAGATAAGAATTTGACTAGGCCAACTTTGGCAATAGCATCTCTAAAACCATATTGCATCAGCTGAGGCCCCTCAATCTGGATTCAAATCAGATCCATATTAGCAAATAATTAGTCATAAAATAGTTTAATCAAATTGAAAAAGATCCTATTCATTTTTTTTACTTACAAAAATTGCTGGTGGGAGACAGAAGAAGAGGGCAATTATAGAAAGATATGCATAAACATTTGTGCTATCCATCCCTGTCTGTCAAATGTCAAAACCCCCAAAAAAAAGAATAGTAAGATTGAAAAAAAAAACCAAGATTGTTGATTCATCTCTTATGCAACAGATTCAAATATTGAGCGTCAAATATATCTGATGTTGATGCACTAGAAGATATGGAGCTTCAAATATAATTGTAAAGCTATGTTATCCTGGTAAATATTAGATACGAGTATGTATTCGATATTGTATAATCGATTTTTAAAGTTTTTATTTTATATATATATTTAGAGGATCATCTGTGTCCTACGCAGGCAGTTGGACATGGATACGTTAAGAAAAATGAAAATCTGGGTAACATAGGGGTAAGGTGAAAATTCCCTCTCTTACCATTGCTTTCTTAGAATATATGCTTCTGTAAGTAAATGCGATGTTTGAAATCATTGCACTGATGAAACCAGTCCAATTGAAAGAAAGTTCAGTAAGTGAGGCCATTGAAACACCTAAAGGTAAAGCAGAAGACAACATCAGATAGCGAGACTAACAACAGGTAAAGGTGTTTTATATGTCAAGTTCTTAAGAACAGATGGAATCTGTTTGCAAGGAAGAATTAAGAAGTAGAAAGAGCAGGATTGAAGTCATTTACCAATAACAACAGGAGCTAATGAAAGCCATAGGGACATAGGAATCTGGTGGCCCAAAATATACTGAGAAGCTGCTGCATTGAAGAATGGCTCTAGGGCTGTGGGATAACATAGAATAGCAGTTAGAAATTAGAAATCATGAATTTAGACCACAGTTGGAGATGTTAGGTTACTAATAAAGAGTTCAAATAAGATGTTGATCCGAGTCTTTTTTTTGTTGAAGTATCAATGTCCTAAACATATCCGGATCATGGGTATAAACTATAGAGATATGACCTTCAAGGATGGGAAAATTTTTTTAAAAATTAAACATACTCGTATCAATAGAAGATCCATATTGGACATTTATGCCCAAATCTGCGTAACATAAGATCATCATGTTACCTTTAATAGTGTGAGTGAAGGACACAGCAACAGCTGCAAACGATACGTTGGACATGACATGTCCAAGGGCATGGCAGAAAGCAACAGGAGTCAGTAGCACCAAGAGCTCCTTATCAATTGGCTGGCAAAAATAGGAAGAAATTGATGCTTCTTAGAGAGGGAAGCCATTGATATTGAGCATCAGAGAACTGAGAAAACTAAGCTTACTGCTCTTTTGGGCAGGCCAACAGCCCAAGAAACAAGACAATAAGCCACTCCAACTACCAGATGAATAACTGAAACAAAGCTGCAGATGGGAGAAAATGGAAGAACTCTTTAGAAATCTGTCTAGAACTTATAAAAACATTTTAAAAGCCATGTAAAACTTAAATAAATTCATAACCAATGATGCATCATTTATACACTTACTATGGATATGGGAAATAATTGTAGACCTTCTTGTTGAGAATGTTGAAGATTACATTTAAGAAGTACCTGCATAGAATATTGAGAGAACCATCAATATGAAGAGCATCAGTTTAGCCAGATAAACTGAAAGAAAAAAATGGAGTCAATTTAATTTGTTGGAGCTTTTATTAGATTGTTTTGGGGCTTAAGAGGCAGGGGAAGGCTCTTAACTCTTGAGTCAAGAACCCCACCATGAAATGCCAGATAAATTCATGGGGGCAAAAGCGAAAGTGATGATGCATTCTTGTCTGAACTCAAAATCAATTTAATCCCAAATTTGGTATCTGAATTTAATAACATTTAGATACATACAATTTTTTATAGGATAGCTTACCACATAAAGAAGAAGAATCCAGTGACAAGAGCAGGAAATCTCTCCGCAAAGCTTTTTGAAGGCTTTGCATACCTGCGGTTTCATGTTTCAACATAAATAAAGAAAGAAGTCAGAAGTCAAAATCCACCCCCCTTTTTTTTTCTCGGAAACCAAACAGTAAAGTGGCAAAAACTAAAAAATAACCAGATGAATATCAAGTCAAGTGCCTAACCCTTCAGAAATATCAATTTCATGGCCATCATCATCTGCAGCAGCAGCTGGAGCGACCGGGAACTCAGCTTGGCTCCGCCGCCTCATGCTTTGATTCCAACCAGTAAATGTCAACGGCTTGGCAGACAACATTCGTACAGGAACCGAAGCTTTTTTTTGGTATGAAAACACCATACATGATGGCCTTGAGGAAGGTGATGATCGAGTCTTGAGCGAGAAACAACTGGGCAAAACTTTGTTTGCCGATAAGTATAGAGTAGAAAACCAAGAATTCGTGATCAAAGACTGAACTGAATAACTCGTTGAAGCCATTGTGAATTCAAATACCAAAAGAAACACAATGAAAAGAAACAACTATGAATCAAAAGTGTATCGAAAAAGAAGTGTTATTATTGTAGTATAAAGAGAGACAAGAAGTTGGGCCGTTGAAAACAAGACAAACCTGCAGGAAGCGGATAAAACAATGGGACAGAGTTTCATTATTTTTTTTTATACTAATAGCCACAACAAGTAAGCTTATATGGAAATTGTTAAAAGCTAGAATGGATTCATTTTGGATTCAATTGACAACATTGGGAAACACCTAAAGGAGCAAAAGAAGATTTGAGGATAGGGAAAATGATGAAATAGAAGAATCTTTGGGCCTCGAGGGATAGAATTGAAAAAGCAGTTGGTTGAAACTTTGAAAGAGAAAGTTAGGCTGTGATGAGTCATCAATCGTCAAGAACATCAATAATGGAAAAAATTTTTATAGAAAAGAGATAAGAGTTGCGTCATCAAGCATAAGTCATGGACGTTTTGTTTCGTTTGTCTTTTACCTCTCAAAAAGGAAAAATCAAACACTGCTTTTCTTTCAGCACTTTCAATCTTTATCTCTCATTTTCTTAAACAAAATCTTTGTTTGTTGGAGTTCATTAAAGCCACCCATGATCCCAAACTTTTTTATTTTTTATTTTTTAAAAAATTATTTATATCCGATATGATAATTCAAACACATGAAAACATATTTGTATCATATCTAGTCCGGATCTTTAAATTTGGGGTAATATAGAGATAAAGAATAATTCATACCAAAATGAAGATGTATATAGATACCTTATATAATAAAATTGGCAGTGATTATGATAAAAGTTCAATTTGTCACATGGGATACTAATAAAGTCAAATTGAATTATAGGTAAATTAATTTTGTGCCAATGACATAAATTATACAGATGCATTAGTTTTGTATCATCAAATATTCACGTATGTGTTAAACAAATTTTGTTTGCAATATTTATCAATGAAGCACATGCAATGGAGTGGGATCATTATCTCAAGAATGAACTTTGGTTGTTTTAAAAAATAATTAAGAAACTAAGCATGTTCAATTACATGAGGCTTTAACTTCTTTCTTTGATGTAATAATAATAATTTAAATATGCTGATGGTGATTCGTACAGTTTCTTATAAATTCAACTTATTCAAATTAGGTTTTGGATGAAATTTTGGTAAATTGAACCGACTCAATTTGAAGAAAATTCAAAAATTGTGATTTGAACTGTACAGAGTTCTACTTAGATGGCAGCCCAAGGTGTTTTTAAAGGGTCAGCCAGTAGAGGAAATAAACGAAACCGAATTTGCATGGCAAAGTATATTTCGGATCAAACACTAGATCTCCAAGCCAAAAATCGGAAGGAAAAAAAATTTTTGTTTCCGTACATTTTCCTTGCAAAGCTCCGCCTTCCTCCGCCACCCCTCACTCCAAGGTCTCTCTCTCGTAGTCCTTCTCTATTTTAGAAAAAAAAAATTGTTGATAAATTTTTGATGTTTTCATTGTATTTGATTTGATTTTTGTTTCTGTTTTTGTTTTTTGTTTCATATATATATATATATATATATATATATATATTGAATTTATTAGGAGCAACAACAGGTAGAATTGGATCTGAGGCTATTGGAAGCGCTTGAAATTTATCCTTCCGTCAAATTACGAGGCACTTTTATCGCCTTTTTTTAACTATTTTTTCAAAATTTTTTTGAAATTTATTTGTTAAGTTTTTCTCTAAGGAAGAAATTCGTTTGATTTCACTTTAAATTTGCAAGTTTTCCATGACAATAATTAAGGCAGAGCAAAAGGGATCTTATTTCTGATGTTATATGTATTTATATTTGCTTTGAATTTCGACATTTTGGTTAATATAAAATGTTAGTAGTTGGCTCAGCTATCGTTTCTTTTATATATTTCAGAAACCAGATGATGAAGGGGTGGATATCCTAAACCATGAGGAAGACTTTTGCTTGCTACAAAGGTTTTTTTTGTCAAGGAAGAATCTTAATTCATTGTTGGCATCCAAATTTGCTCTAGATTTGGTTGTGTTATCTCATGATCTGATGCTTCTTCTAACTGTGATGATGTTCCTTGATCATATCACAGAATATTGTAAAAGTTAGGTTGCAATTTTGATTGGGATGTAACTATTGGCTTTATAGCATATTTTGAGATCTTATTTCTGATGCAATCCTTCCATAACTTGCTTTTGCACCTTTTCTTGGATGACAGTCATACATACATATCCATACTAATTCATGCCTTTATGCATCCTTAGGTTAACATAGTTAGCAACTTTGTTTTCGTATCCTGGGTTATGGGTTGTTTGCAAAAGACATCGAGCAAGCAATGGAAGCTCTTAAGTGAATAGATGACATCGGATGAGATGAACAAAAAAAAAAAAAAAAGTAAAAGGCAAGATGACAAGGTATCTCAAAATGAGCCCAGTAGCTCGACAGGTCTGAGTTAAAATAATAATTTTTAATTAAAATTATATATTTTTATTTAAATTTAATTATAAAATATATAAATATTAATATAAAATATTTTTAATATTTTTAATAAAGATAAACAAAACTTCCGGCTAACAGATTAGGCCAAATATGAGTTTAGGCTATGGCCCGACACTTGTATAACTTTACTTCCCATTATGGCAGAATTGTTTATACCACATAACTCATTAAATGAAGAACAAATAACGTGCAGTTCTATACATGGTCCAATCGAAATTTCACATACTAAATGATAAAAAACCGAAAAACTAAACCCGCAATTTATAAACATGCAATTGACTACTTATAAGTGTTTAATATATCAGAACTAGAAACAAGCTGTTAAAAAATTTGGATATTTAAACAGGATTGAAAACATCCACAACAAGGCATTATGCAAGTTGCAATTCATACACAGTCCAATCGGAATTTCATTTCCCAAATACTTAAAAAAAAAAAAAAAAAAACCTAAAAAACTAAACTCACAGCTTACAAAAATGCAATCGGAGCACATTAAGCACATCAAGTGGTGCACAAAACAAAGTCAGCTCCACCAAATCAGCTCATCATCAATTAGAAGTTAATGATTGCATCTCCACCAAATCAGCTCATCATTAATATGATTCTTAAAATCTGTTTTTACATTTAAAAATAATGTATGTATGTAATGATATATATGTATCAATCAAACGATGAATATAGTATGATTAGCCTTTTATTTCTTTCTTTATTTTTAAAATGTTTAATATATCAATGGTGAAAGGATGTTATTAGAAAATTTGGATATTAAAACATGATTCAAAACATCCACAACAAGGCATTATATAAGTCACAGTGAAAAACAAAAATATAACACTCGGGCATCGAAAGAACAATGAAATCCGTTCCAAATATACAATGCTACCAAGGTAACTGTGCGAGACGCTCTTTCTAACATGATTTTGAAGAACTACATAGCATTGGCATCAACCTTTACAGATCTCACCAGAAAACCTCCTTCCGCGGACATGGTGTGGACGTGCAAGGCGTTATCTATGACTATTTTCAGCTAGTCACAAAAGTTCAGTTCCGCCCTTCATGCGGCCAAAGAATTTTTCCTCTTCGATATACGAGGATTGGAGCTCAGCAGCCTAGCCCTTTTCCTGCGAAGAGAGGATTATGCTCGGCGAATCGGCATCATATCACACACAGATGTAAGGAATGCGGGAAGGTGCGTAGCCCTGCTAAAGGAATGCCTCAAGGCATATCGAAAAAGGTGGGTGTAATTCTTTTTCAATTGCGAATGGACACGCAAAATCAATGGATGGGGAGATCTTAACCCATAAAAACTTCAATTAGGGATCCAATAAAAAAGAGCTTTAGGGTTAACTTCCGGATCCTCCTCGGATTCAACCTTTTCTTTGTGGGGGGGGGGGGGCGCTAAAACAACTATTAAATTTATAATATATAATGTAAAAGTATACAAATGTAATTGATTTATCATCACATTCCACCATCCCAAGCTTCTAAACTAATTTAATAAAACAAAAGTATATTTTAAATATGTATTAGAGTAGCGTGATTAAAATTTTTTTTAAAAAAAGCCATTATAGAGAAATTATTTGTTTAAATTGATTGAAGGAAAAACCATTTAATTTTATTCTATAATTGACTCCAAAAAAAATCATTTATGTTTTTTCTATAAATATATAAATATATTTGTATTATTATTAATTTACGTATTAGTGTTTATGCCTGCAACCACGTGCGGAGACCTTTGTTGATATATATATATATATAGAGCAACGCTTGTGGGTAGGCTTTGAAAGGAGTGAACAATTAGGCAATTTCATTGAGAAACGGGTCGGTTTAGCTTAAATAGGTTCCAACAGGCAAACAAAAGCTCTTTGGGTATCCAAAATAAGCCCAGTCCTGTTTTCGCTGTTGGATCGCCTCGTTTACGCAGAGCCTCGTAATCAACGTTTCCTCGCTTCCCTGATCGACCGTTTACCCTTATTTCTCGATCCCCAAATTTACCAGAAAATTGATATCTGATTTTCTCTTAATTTCTTCATCTAATCTGTAAAATTACATTAATCTCTTTTTAATTCTTGTTCTTCTCTTTTGGTGGATCCCTCTTTCTATTTCAGCCGTTCACTGTACAGTTTTCGAGGATTAGGGTTCTTTGATCTCCTCGATCGAGCCCTTTTTGTCCCTCGGTCCCATATTTTTTTTAGTTTTCTCTGTGGTTTATGTTGATTTCCCTCTTTGATTTGTTCTAACTTTGTCTAATTGTTCTTGATTCGTTTATTTTTTATGATTTAGGTTTGGTTGGTTTGTTAGTTTTCCTATCTATCTGTAAATTCTCAGAGGGTTTCGCTGTTTTTCTTGGAGGCGAGACTGTTTAGAGGAGTTTTGTGCCGCGAATTTGTCTTACTCTCTGAGAATTGGGAATTTAGGGCTAGGGTTTTACTGTGAATTTAAGGCTTCTCCTGATAGTCAAAGGGAAAACGCCTCTTTTCACAGTGAAATCAATTTTAGTGCCTAATTAGGTGCTATCCTCGTCTTAATTGAGGGGTCCGGGGCTTTCAATTGATCCCTGGCTCTTCAGTTCCATTAAAGTTTCAATTCAACACAATTTTGAGGTAATTGGTTAATAATGTAAATTTTTTTTATCACTCATAATTGAATAATTGCCGATTTATTTTGATTTATTGAACTTTTTAGCTCACTATGCAAAGTCAAATTAGTTAATTGTAAATGGCAAAACACCTTTTTCTTTAGTCATGTAATGCCTATGCAGTATAATTCTCCAAGCCCTGAGATATCATAAATCTTCTTTGTCTGAGTTAAGTTTTTGGCTAATTTTATGTTTATTGCTTATGTTAAGTGTTCTTTGACATATACTTAGCCTTGAAAGTTCTTTTTTTTTTTGTATTACTACGCTTTGTGACTGACTTGCATCTCCATCTTTTAATTATTATTATTTTATGTTCTCTTCATAATTAATTGTTTATCCCGCAGCTTGTAAATGGGATTTAAGCGGCCTTTTGACATTGAGGAGCTGCAGGAACTTCCTTTCAAGAATCCAAGACAGTTTGACTATAGCAACCAGCTGATTCAGTTTGCTGATACTGTTTCCCCTAGTAATACTCCTCAGAAACCTCTTTTTTCAGGTATTGTGTTCTCTGACAGTTCCATTTATTTTTATGCGAATGATTCATATTCTGCTGCATGGTTCTAATATTGACGTGATCTTCCTCTGTCTGACACAGTAGGAGTTGAGGGTGGATTTCGTAAATACGAAGTGGATGAGGCATTTGAAACAGATGCTCTTAGTGATGTTACACATTTGGTTGACAAGGATTTCGAGACTAGTGCTACCTTGTCTTTGGTCACTAGCACTTCTTGTGAGGAAGTTACTGGTTCTGGGGCTGGACCTATTTCACCTGTTTCTCCAGATTATTTTGACTTTTATTTCTCACGAAAAATGTTTGCTCCTGTTGAAGATGCCTACTCTTTACTCCTGGATCGGTTTCCTCGAAGACAAGTTCCACTTGGGCCAAACCATCAAGCCAATGTTCCATCGTGGGGTAGGCACATAAAGACGGGTAAGTTTGCTCAGAATGGTGAACAAGACATCAATGATAATGACTATGACGAGATGATGATGGGAACATGTGTTATTCCGATGCCTGACTCAGCTTTGTCCGCAAACAATGGTGGCAAAGTTGGTGCCGGCAAAACTGACTGTTGCTGCCTGGATAAGGGCTCATTGAGATGTGTGCAACAGCATGTCATCGAGGCACAGGAAAAGCTACAAAAATCCGTTGGCCATGAAAAATTTGTGAAGCTGGGATTTTATAACATGGGAGAGAATGTAGCATATAAATGGAGTGAAGAAGATGAAGAGATCTTTCATGAGGTTGTTTATACTAATCCTGCATCATTAGGTAAGAAGTTTTGGAAGCAGCTGTCAGTGGTTTTCCCATCACGACCGAAGAGGGAGCTTGTCAGCTATTATTTCAATGTCTTTATCCTTCAGAGACGAGCTGTTCAGAACAGATCCGGTATTCTGGACATTGATAGCGATGATGATGAGTGGCATGGAAATGGGCAGGCTTATGATGTTAAAGCGTCAGAGGAAGATGAAGATTCTGCTATTGACTCTCTTTCTAATCAGGAAGATCTGGCAAACCATGAAAGGGAATGTCTTGAGGAAGAAGAAGAAGAAGAAGAAGAAGATGATGATGATGATGATGATGATGGTGGTGGTGGTGGTGACTTTGATGGTGATAGTGGTTTTGGAGATTATCGCAGTGCTGCAATAAGAGAGGATTATGGTGTAAATCTTTTATTAAAAGGAAATGTTGCAAAGTCATTGGATGAGAGCAGGTTTGGTCCTATTTTTGAACAAACAGACAAAGTTATGGGAGTAGCGGAGGATTTTACTGTACAGGATGAGTCATGCATGTCTTTTGAGTTTCAGCCAAACATGGACGACTCTCATAGTCTGATTGACACAAAGGCCGATTTGCATTCCAGCGGAATGAAGAATGACCTTAGTAAGTGTATGCAAGGTACAGTAGATGGGTCTAGTGACCTGATGAGCCATGTGTATTTATTGGATACCTGTGAAACAAAAATCTGGAATGCCAGGTATCCTACAGCTTCAACGAAAGGTATTGATCTCCAGCCCACATGCAACATTATTGAAGAGATTTTTGGACAGCACTTGGGACAACAAGATGAGAAATGCGTAAGCATCTGATAGTGGCTCTTGAAAAGTCCTGAATCTTCTCCTTAGAGGGGGCTAAGATTTTTTTTTTTCCTGTAAATTCGTTTGCCAAATGTAGTCCTGCTTCAGCATGTTAAAGCGCTCTTGATGGGATCTTTCTGCTGTTCAAATTTGCGCAGCAGTGCGGGTAGTCTTTTCTTGGATTTGTTTTTTCTTAGCTCAAACTTTTTAGGATCTCTGTGAATAACTGATAAAATGGCATTGACTTGTACAAAAATACTGTTGATGTCATAGACATGGCTTTTTGTATAGATTAATTAATTCATTAACTGAACTATATCTTTGTGAGAGGCATTCATGTTTTCTTTTTTATATTATTTTTTAGAAAAAACAATAAAGGTTGAGATAATCTGTATGTCTTTGACTGTATTCATGAACGGGGGATTGCTCTTCTAAGTCTGATGAATGGCAATTATGCCATCTTTTAAGAATGATCCTATGAACCAACCAAGTTAAGAATGGCTATAAACAGAGTAAAGCCTTAAGTTCTAAGGTTCTAATTTTCGTGAACAGCTGAGTTTGAGACATAAGCTAGAGGAAGAGAGGAACCCTCTCTGGTCAGAATATAACCTGTTCCCTTCTGGGTTTTCAACCCTCTGCATTGGTTTTTGCTTGCAATATGCGGGTAGTATTATTTTCATCTAAGCCAACAAAAGTTATTAGCAAGAGAACAATAAAATTAGACATATGTTTGCTAGTCTTCTGAAATCATCTATCAGCAGGCCAGTATGTATATATGTATGTGTGTGTGTGTGTGTGTGTGTATAGTCATGCCTTTCAAACTAACTTTCACTTCGTTGGCCTCATTATCAATGGAATCCGCTTTTCATAACCAAATTCAAGCTTTCAAAGATGGAACCGACTGAGAAAACTTTTAACTCAATTTTCAGCTTATTCTGGGTCAGCTCAAAATTATATATAAAACAAAAGAACTCAAAACTAAATAAAGAAAGGGTTTTGCCAATTAATTATTACATTAATGCCTAATGGCTCTCCAATATTAAGATATGCCCAAAATTAATGTTAATAATATTGGAGAAATACCCAAAATTAAATTTTTTCATAAATGACACAATAAAAAATAAACTTAAATTTAGCTCTACATTTCCCTTTTTTTTTCCTAATAAATGTTACCAGAAAATAAATTATAATTTTTTTTACAGAGGAGGGTGCAATGTGAGGTAAGAAATGAGATTACAGAATATTGAGATTAACCTTGAAACTTACTAAACAGCAAATACCAATCAATATAGTATGAAAAATATGTTAAAGTTTGCATGTTTGATTCACCTTTTAGAGGGGAAACTGAAGTAAAAAAAGGTTGGAGATTCTGACGTTTCATTTGTGTGAGCTCAAAAGCAAGACAAGGTGAAAGGTATAGTTTGAATGTTGAAGCAGCGGCTGCTTCAGTTTTTGGTATTTTCTCTGTAAATGCAATCCATTTTTATTTATCTAATAGTCCTCGTTGGAATCCTAAAAAAAAAACCAGAAATCTTGACCGTTCAATCCATCACCGAATGACTCTCAGTTGACTACACGTGCTGCTTATCTTTTCTTCCCTCTTTAATCTTTTGCTTCCATTCCATGCATGGAATTCTGCTCCAACTACAACACAAAAACAAAGGGGAGAGAGCAACAGAGAGAGTCATGGTTTTTTTTTGCTTTGATTCTTCTTCTTGTAGGCCTGTTCCTTGCCACCGTTAGTGACTCGTCTTTAAAAATTTTGATTGTTTATTCATTTCAGAAGCCATTAAAGTATTTTTGTTTATGGTTTAAACATCGGAAAGTGTTGAGATGGAAAAAAAAGAAGGATTTAATGAGTCTCTTTTTGTGGGTCGGATCTCTTTGTTTGTACTTGAAACAAGGTAAGGAACTCTCACATCTCAACTCCTGATTCTCGTCTGATCACCTACATTGAAACAAAAGAAAGAAATTTTGTGATCTGTTTTCTGTGCTCCTTGATCTGTCTTTTGATTCTTATTCTTCATCATTGAAAAATGTCTTCTTGGTCACAGCAAATATCATGAAAAATGCTGTCTTTTAAGGATTCAAGATAGGAAACGAACCATTTTCTATTTTTCAGTTATCAGATCACCCTCCATTGATTTTTAATGGAACAAAATCAAGGGAAGAAGTTTGCTTGCAAGTTTCGCAACAAGAGGTACACATGTGGGAAGTCCTCAGGTGGTCACATAAGTACCTCATATGAATAAAGATGATTCTGCTAAAGCAGAACAAGGAGTATCTGAACTCTCAATAAACAAGCTTATCTCTAGCAGTAATGCAAGAAACATCAAGAGAGTTGGTGAGGCTGAAGCTGATGGCCAATCTGCAGCTTATCGTTTAAGGCAGAACCCCAAGAAACCCAAGAGGTTTTTGGATTCAGGCAACGTTTCTTTACTCAAAGAGATGATCTGTGAAGAATGTGGTAAGGGTTTTCAAGAGTTGAAAGCTCTTTGTGGTCACATGGCTTGTCATTCTGAGAAAGAGATGGTCTTTCAGAAGTTTGAGGTAACAATGAAAAACAGAAGCTGATAATGGATAGTCAATCAGACACTGAAACATCATCTCCAAATAAAAGGAGGAGATCCAAAAGAATAAGGTCCAAGGCAATTGGCGTTAACTCTAATAATTCAGTTTCAGAGATAGAGCAAGAACAAGAAGAGGTTGCTCTATGTTTGATGATGCTGTCAAGAAACTCGGGTTGTAAGAAAAGATTGAATTCAGTTGCTGATTCTTCAGATATCAATTATATGGTTTTGGAAGCTAAATCATTGTCTATTGATGTCAGGATTACTATTAAGAATGACATGAAATGTGTCTTTAATGGTGGTAAGCTTTTGAAGATGAAAAAACTAGAGACAGCAAGTTGAAATCTGCTGAGTCTGGTCTTCTTCTGAGAATTCTGATTCTGGGTATTTAAGGAATGGATCCAAGAAGGAGAAATCAGATGTTTAAGTCAAAAGGTTTTCCCAAGAATGTTAAATTTAAGAAACTTAAAGTGGAGTCTGAAATCTGGTTTTAAGGACTTTGATGCAAAATTTGGATAGAATAAATTCAAATATTTGAATACTGAATTTCCAAAGAATTTGATTAGTGAAGTAGGAGATAATCAAGCAGATCATAGAGCTTCGACCAAGTATGATTAAGAAGAAATGCCAAGAATGATTTCTGTAGTCCTGAGTTCTTGTGCAACAGTTCTCCAAAAGGAAGCAAATATGAGAGTTTAACATGTAACAAGACCTTCAATTCCCACAGGGCTCTTGGAGGACATAGAACTAGCCATATAAAGGTCAATATCTGCAGTGAGTCTATACATGAGAGCGGTGAAGATAGCTTAGCAAATGATCCTTTTCATGTTCCAATGGCTGATAGCAAAAGTTACCATGCCTTCACATGGCAAAAAGCTAAGAACTTATCGTTGTTCATCTGGCAATGCCGAGAAAAGATTGGGATCAACGAAAAGCAATGGGCATCAGTGCCCATTCTGCTTAAGTGTTTTCAAGACAGGCCAAGCTTTAGGAGGTCATAAAAGGTCCCATTTCGTTGGAGGTTTTTTATCTCTAGATGACAAAAATTTTGGGCATAGGTTACTGGATCATGGTGCAAAAGATTTTACAGTGTATAGACCAGTAAATTTGATTCCTTGCATTTCTTCTTGGCTCCAGATTCAGGTTGGCCTCTAGCCAAAGCAAATATTCCGGTTCTCTTGCATTTTCAAAGTTGTTTTCTTTTGATTTTATCCATGTTCTTGAATTATATCTTCATTATAACTTCAAATTGTTTGTCTATCTATTTTGTATTTGAAACATTATCAACTGCATTCCCTCTGGAGTAGCATCCTCTAGGAAGCAAACTCAAGGGCTAGCTACATCCGTTTTTGAGCTACTTATATGATAAAACTTTTACTTTAAACCTTTTATTTGATATAGGGCAATCATATTTTGTCCTTGATATAACCAATCTAACTGTTGAAAGTGTCGTTTTAAAAGAATCGAGGACCACTTGCTTTTACAGGGAAACATTAAAGAAAGTGTTGTTCTATGGAGTGGAACAAAAGTTTGGTCAAAATTTTACATGCCTCCAAGAACAGTTTGAGTCCCTTTGTTTGTTCCATCTCTCTTTGAAACATACCCTTAGGGAAATGCCACTAGACCATGTCTTTAAATGGCCTTGTTTATCCCATGTTTATTGTTCTCTCCCATTGAATGTAATTGAAGAATTTAGGTTAAACACCCCCCCCCCCCATGACGGCTTGTAATAAAGTAGGCAAAGCATAGTTCACTTTGTGAAAATGACAACATTCCTAAACTATTGAGATGGCATTGAAAGAGAGAATGTATGGGGTGGTTGTTGGACTTACTCTTGAGTTTTGAAGACATTGATTCTTTGGAATTATGAGAAACCAAAGCTGATCATTCACTTTTTGTCTTATTATTTCAAGAAGAAATTATGGAGGTTCTACAAAAGATGACGACATTCATTTGACATCAATCAGCAGAATGACCACACTATGTCAATATGCAACTTTCTAAACTCCTCCTCGCATTAAAAAGGGGGAAACTCGTCTAATTTTCTTAGCACCAAAACCAGCCTGCCGGCAGCCGAGATGGTTTGCCCCGAAGGGGTGCCACCTAAGAACACAGGTGATTTAGCTTTGCTAGATTCTTGCCCGACGCGGCTGCTATCAGTGCCGAATGCTACACATAAAGCAGCTATAGCTTGTGTTCTCAGGTCACCCCTTTGGGGTACATCTATCTTCGCCTTTGTTTCTAAAAGCCATTTCTATTGCAGTATTGCACCAAAGCCCAAATACTGATGGGGAACATGGGAGGCATGCATTGTTTAACGTAAGTGCTTTAGCTAAAGCTGGGATCTATCTAGGATGTCACTCCTTGGCTTTACGACTTCATAGTTCCACATGAACTAAACAAAAATTAACACGATTTAGTTTAAACTACCTTTCATTTAAATTTTACAAACGAGTTAACAACCTAACAAATATTTCTTCTGCTATGTTTCTTGTTTAATATTTTATTACATCCTTTTGAAACATGTCGTATTGATGAAACATTTTAAACTGCATTGATATATATATATCTATATATCTATATATATTTAGTTAATAGCATGCAT
Organism: Adansonia rubrostipa; assembly: GCA_038381775.1. Lineage (NCBI taxonomy): Eukaryota > Viridiplantae > Streptophyta > Magnoliopsida > Malvales > Malvaceae > Adansonia > Adansonia rubrostipa. The sequence goes on along the minus strand of JBBYHM010000020.1, from coordinate 6,348,550 downwards.
TGTAATGTTTTCATGATGACAACATTATGACTAGTATGTATATTTGTTGATAATGTGATATGAAAATGGATTTGCTTAGAAGAGTCCAAAAATTTTAAACATTAGAGCGACTCTCAGCATCAATTTTACTTTTAAAAGTCTAAAAATATTTAAAATAAAAATTAAATAATTTAAATTCGTTTAATTAATTTATTTAAAAAAATAATTTTTGAAATTTGAGTTTATATTTAATTTTATGATTCAAGTTAATAATTTTTAAAATTAATTTAAAATAAAAAATTTAATTAATCTAAGAACTTTCTCGAATCAAATATTGAATTTTTTTTAGACCTCAAGCTGCTTCAACTGTCTCGGCAATCTCGATGCTTCAGATTCAATAGGTTCCAAGTCTAGGGTCGCCGCGCGCCGAAACAAAAATCCCCAAAGTTCGTCCCTACAATCGCACCATCAATATGGAAGTGGATCCTTCAAAGAAATCAGAAGGTTTTCAGATTAAAGAAAAAGACCTTTTCAAAGCTGCGGAGACGGGCGATTCTTCCATATTCAAATCCCTCTCGGAAGGCCAACTCTCCAACTGTCTTAAACTCCGGAATGAAGACGGTCGATCTCTTCTCCACGTCGCCGTCTCTTCCGCCCACCCCGAGGTAACTCCATACTTCTTTCCGTTTCATTCTTTTTTCTTTTCTTTTTTTTGTGGTAAGAGTTGTTTATGCGAAAAGAATCAATTTGCATTAGGTCGTCAAAGTACTCTCAGCTGCTGCTGATGAGTCAGTTGTGAATAGTTCCGATGAAGAAGGTTGGGCTCCGATTCACTCTGCCGCCAGCATTGGTAATTTGGAAATTATGGAAATTCTGTTGAGTAAAGGTAAGAACTTTGTACAATTCTGACTTTTCACATTACTTCGAATGTAGAAGCTCAGTTATGTTGAATTGACATGTGAATACATGTACTTAAATTGGTTAAGAATCTTCTAGCTGAGTTTACGGAGAAGTTCTGTTGTAAAATTGGTTATCAAGGGTCTTGATTCAGCTGAGCAATTAAGTAGGGCAGTAGTTGTCTGAATAATCATGAAAATGTATAGGCTGTAATGAGAGTAAGGAAAATATAACTGCAATCAGTTCAAATATTTCGGAAACCTTCTGCGGCACTAATAAATCATACCAGATCTTCAATTCTGTTCTTTCTAGTTTAGGGCTTTCGATTTTGCAAAGAGCATTTTCTAATCAGGCACCAGGAAATAAGAAAATTAGAAGTTTAATGCATCAACGTCTTCAGTATTCAAAAGCAGCAAATTTCCTACCAATCTGTATGACTCCTCTTACTAACAGATTGTTTGTAATGCTCTGTGGTTTAGTATTTTGGTTACAAGTTGACTCGGTTTAAAATAACACTCTTTCAAAAGCCTAACCAGCAGTATGAAAAGCATGGTTATGGAAAGAATCGCTGATGAAATAAAACTTTCTGATTGTCTTCTAGACTTCCTTTTCCTCCCTCTACACTTCCTTTGAGCATTGCCAAAATCAGCTGTTTATACATTTCATTTCATGTTTAAAGCGCGTTGGACACCAACTGTTAACAATTTTTTCTCCATAATTAAACTGCATTGAAGATGCTTACCTGAAACAAACTTGCCCAGTTTCAAATCTTCTTGCTTCTTAACCTTACTAACACTAAACCCTTCAATACTTTGTTCAGGTCCTCGCTGCCACTTTCATCCATCTTGCCACTATTTTTCTTTTTATCACTTGTTTGCAAGGAAGAGAGATATTGTAGAAAAATTTCTAAAGTTATATTGTGTTGAGTTGTGCGTATATGTATTGGTTCAGAATCTTCTAGCTGGTTTATGGAGAATATTTGTTATGCTATAAATTTCTTTATGGAGGATGTTAATTGAGCCTAAATAAGGTTCTCATTTTGATTGTTACCTCAAGTGCATGAATTTTCCATTCACCTGATGTTTTTAATTCTAAATTTTTTATTTACTTTTGTGAGGTGCGAATGTTAATGCAAAAAATAATGGTGGCCGCACGGCTCTTCATTATGCTGCTAGCAAGGGATGGTTGAAGATTGCTGAACTTCTGATCTCTCATGGTGCAAAGATTAATTCCAAGGACAAGGCTTGTAACTTCACACACAAATTGTTTTTTTCCTTATCCAGGCGCTGTGTTTTTCATTCTCTCTCATGCTGTATTTTTGGTTTTTATTTCTATTTCATCTGTTGATAATATAATTAAATGCAGGTAGGATGCACCCCCTTGCATAGGGCAGCTAGCACCGGAAACTCGGAATTATGTGAACTCTTGATCGAGGAAGGAGCAGAAGTTGATGCTACTGACAGATCTGGTCAAACTCCTCTCATGAATGCAGTCATTTGTCAAAACAAGGAGGTACTCCTTGAGAAACGGAGGTTTAAGGCTTGCCGATTATTCTTGCCCAACCTCAATCTATTTTTCACTCTCTTCTCATTGCTTTTACATTTGATATAACTGTAAGTAATTGACGATCTAGATGAATCAGTTCTAAGCTACTATAGTGATTTGCATTACTCTTAAAAAGTAAGATGGGAGGGGGGACAACTTATGAAACTTTGTGGACTTTGGGATTTTCTTAATCCATTTGTTTTCTTTGGTGTCAGGTAGCCCTCCTTTTAATAAGACATGGAGCGGATGTGGACATAGAGGACAAGGAAGGATATACTGTTCTTGGCCGAGCTCCAAATGATTTAAGACCGATACTGATCGATGCCGCTAAGGCTATGCTGGAAGGATGAACTTGACTATTGGCAAGTGGATTGAGTGTAGTGTGCTCATTAAAAAATGTATTTCCTGGAAAACTTTGCGAGTTACAGGGGGGAGAGAGAGAGAGAGAGAGAGAGTGAGAGCGCTTCAGCTTCATTTTGTTTAATCACTCCCTCTTGTGGAGAATCTATTGGAGCAACTGAAGGAATTTGCTTAGTTTTATCAGCTGAAAGACCAATGTATTGCCTAATATTCGGATATGAATGCATGGTATGATCCTTAAATTATATAGAAAAAATAATTAAAAAATTGAATATATTTATGCACATTCTTGTCTGATATTTACTTTTGAATTTTGACAACATGGCTCGAAACATGAAACTGTCTCTCTACGCAGATCCTTAAAACTGGTTCCTCTTCCAACCACTTAATGGCTGTGAGATACACGAGCTATATTCTTATATTACCACCATTTTTGCTGTGATGATTCAAGAAGGTTTTGTTTGCTATATTCTATTTTGATTATCCTTGGATTAGAGGACTGAGGAGCCTATAAAAATTCACGTTATAGGAAAACAGTGACTAATACCCACAACCTTCTTCACGTTGCTCCTCCCTGGTTCTGGCGTGGGGTGCTGTCATCTGGCACCTTTCCAACGTCGTAAGTTTCCTTTCCTTCCCCTTATCCAACAGCTGAATTGTAACATTAAGATTTTTATTTTGTAGTTTAATCTCTGTTTGTTATTGATATTTATGGATATTATTTTACTGTTTAAACTTTTTTCGCTAAGGATATTAATGATTAATATTTATTGTAATTAATTTTAATAATATTTATTATATTAATTATGTCAATTATAATAAATACAATATGATTAAAAATGTCTATAATCGTTATTTAAATCTCTGTCCGTAACAGCGGATACTTTGCGCTCGTTCAGAACACCTACTGTCTCCTCTCAACTCCATCTCTCTCGTTGATCATCATTGATATAACCTTGAATATCAGCTATCAGTCCAATCACGGCAATGGACGGATTGCCACCACTATTTACCGTTGGACCTCTTTAGCCATGTGAGTTCCACGGGCAATAATCACTTGCCACATTAAAGTGGCCAAAGTATCAAATTAATTATGTTATTCGAATTTAAATAAATATAAATATTTATTTAATATAAATATTTATTTTATTAATAATTTAAAAAATTATATTTTATATTTAAATTTAAATTTAAATATATGTAAATAAATGCTAAATAAAAATACATTGAAAAAATTTTTGAATATCTTAAGTTATAAATATATGTTAAGAGTTGGACATAGAAGCTAGTACTGAGTGGCTGTAAATTCTCGTGGGTGGTAGTAGCTCTGAGCCATGTATCTCATAAACCAATATCAAGGGCAGATTATTGTATCACATATGCGGTCTGGTACGTCCTTGCAACAGCTTTTATTTATGTACTTGTCTGTTTGGATCAACCCACTTTCCTTGCCTTCGTGTTCGTGGTAAATTTATAATATTAAAAAAATTATATAAATACAATATAAATAAAATACTTAAAATATAATATAATATAAAAATATATCTTAAAATATATATAATATAAATAAATAATATAATAAAATTTATATTCATATAAAATATTTTAAATATGATCATAATATAAAAAATATATAAATACCATATAACTTTTTAGTTAATATTGTTTTAAAGAATAATTAGATAGTTATACTTCCTATCATTATTGGTCAAAACCAAAAATATCAAATTAGTTTAGAAATTTCCTCGTTACTATTGCTCAAAAAATATATATATAAAAGTAAAAACACTTGGAACTGAAATTCAGTTCCAAGAATTCTTGCCCCTTTGACCAAAATAAATATTAGCAATGTTATTATTGGGGGTTTGGTAATATGCTTTATCCTTACTTGGTGGCAGGTAGGTAAGGAGCAAATGCTATATGTCATACTCTTTTTTATTTTTCTAGGATGAGTACGAGCTCCGACACAGATATATTTTATTTTTATAAAAAAATTTTATATCATAATTTTATATTTATATTTTAATATATATCGAATAAAAATATCGATCTAATAATACAATTTTTGAGAGTCAAGTCTTAACAAGTGACACTAATCTACGTGAGCTAATACTTGACCATTCATTTTTTATTACGTTGGCTTCTAGTCATCAATGAATTCTATTTCTAGTTCTGCCTAGATGTACTTGTGGGTCGAGTTAGACTTAAACATGATATCAACATTAAACATGTTTATTTAAGTTTGGCTCGACTTAAAATACGAGCTTTAAATTTTACAAAAACTTGCTCATATTTATAAATAGAAAGTCTAAACATATTTATGCTCACCCGTATTTTATTTGTTTTTATAATTTACTTTTTAAAAATATATTTTTAAATTTTAAGCTTTATTAATTTAATATTTTTTTATTAAGTCTAAAAATATAAATAATTTAATTTAATTTTTAGTGTTTACACTATTATATTATATATATTTTTTATATAATACGAATTAATAATATATAAAATATTAAAATATTATATATTATATAATAATAAAATAAACTGGATCAAGACAGACATAAAGTCAAAACTTAATTTTTTTAATCAAATCTAATTTTTTTCGTGATTCAAATATTCACAAATATTGAATAGCTTTTCGTAGCCCACTTTTGGGCATATCGAGATCTACCCAGGAAGGTAGAAACATTAACGACCAATCATCAAATCTGCAATGGCGGGCCGATCTGATGATCGGTTAAATTCAGACCGAGGTGCTCTTCCACAAGTACCAAATCACTACCATCCTCACCCATTTTTGTCTACTCATCCAGGCTTCAGCATTTTAGCAAATTTCCAGGCTTAGCTAACATGTCAAACTCTGATGGACTCGAGTAGCAACTTCTTCATGTTGCTCGACTCCCTAGCTCTGGCATGGGTCATATGTTGCCTTTCCTTCGATTTGCTGCCTCTCTTGTCCACCGACAATGCCAAGTTACTTTAATCACTACACACCCAATGGTCTTCTTTGCTGAGTCTCAACTTATATCTAGTTTTCTTCTCAGCTTTTCCTCAAGTTACCGAGAAGAAGTTTGTTCGTCTCCGCTTGAACTTGATCCTGCAACAGACAATTCCGCCGCCGACCCTTTTGGGGTCCAATGGGAAACTATTCGCCGGCCAGCCCACCTTCTCTCCCTTCTCCTTGATATCGCCACCTCTTCCGCTGATCATCACTGATATAACCTTGATATCATCTGTCATTCCAATCACTGCAAATCTATGTCTCCCTATGTCCTCTTCATATCATCAGCTAGAATGTTCTTCCTTTTGGCGCACTGGCGTTCAATTGCTGTGGATCATGATGGTTCTTTTCAATTTGGCAATGGCAATGTAATTGAAATTCCTGGCATTCCACCACTACCCTGATCATCATTGCCTCCAGTACTGTTAAACTCAAACAGTCCATTTGCCAAAAATTTTTCAATCAACACTCAAGACTGTCTGTAAATTCAATAGGGTTTTGATTAAGACATTTGAAGGGCTTGGAAAACAATCTCTAGATATGCTGACTGGTGCAAAATTAATTGAAAGATTGCCTCCAATGTTTGATGTTGAACCTATTTTGCCATGTGAGTTCGAGGTGCAAGAATCTGTTGCCACTTTAATAGGGCTAAAGGACCAAAAGTAAGGGTCAGTAGTATATGTGAGCTTTGGAAGTAGGACAGCCATGTCAATGGAGCAAACAAGAGAGTTAGGGATGGGGCTAGTATTGAGTGGCTGTAAATTCTTGTAGGTTGTGAAGACTAAGACAGTTGACGAAGAAGAAGAAGAGGGTTTGGATGAGATATGGGGGCATGACCTGATGCAGAAGATTAAGAATAGTAATAATGGTTTGGTTGTAAAAGAATGGGAGAGTCAACGGGAAATACAAAGCCACAAGGCTGTTGGTGGGTTCACGAGCCATTGCGGATGGAACTCAGTGGTGGAAGCTGCCATGTATGGGGTGCCTTTGCTGGCATGGCCACAACGTACGTTAGGTGATCAGAGGATTAACTTAGGAGCCATTGAAGGCATCGGCTGGGTCCTGTGTGTTAAGAATTGGGAGTCCGGTAAGGATGTTTTGTTGAAGGGAGATGTGATTGGAGACAAAATCTGAGCCCTGATGGAGACTGAATTATTCGAACTAGAAGCTGCAAGAATCAGTGAGGAGGCAAAGAATGCTGTTGGGGCTACGTTGAAGAAGCTGTTACAAAGCTGGAAGAAGGTGGCACAGTAAGTGAGTTCATGGACTCATTTTTCTGATAATTAATTACCATCTTCTTCTGTAACGTTGTTAGCGTCGTTCTCATGTTAGCGGTTAATGATATGTTTTATAGTACTAACCAGTTTTCCATAAAACATACTCTGTATATAGTATGTTACATTAGCATTAACGTAATTCAGCATCAGAACTTGGTTTGTCAAGGTTGTATTCTAGACTAGACATGGCCAAAACTTAGGACTAATTTAACATTCCTGTCGGAAAAAGCTTAGGTTAGGAAAAGTTAAGGTTGAAAAAATATATGTTTAAAAGGTATAGTAAAAAAAAATGCTTTATGAAATTTAAAGTACCTGACATTATCGTAAAAAAATGCTTTGAAGAATTAAAATATCAAAAAAGATATATTTATAATAATAAAAGTTTAGAGATGTGGGGATAATCAAATTATTTTATCGAAAAGCAAGTTTACAAATCATAAAAGTTATATTTTCGTGATTTTTAAGTTTAGGTTGTCAAACTATGATTTTAAATGCAAAAGTCAAAATTTTTTACCTATTTACCATTACGTTTGAAGTGAAAAATAACTTTTAACCTCAAAAATTATATCAACAATAATGCTAAAAGAAACCTTAGCCTTTTCAGAAATAATTTTGAAGAATAATTTAATAATTATATATTTTTTAGGGGTGTGGATAATTCGATTTTAACAGAATTAATCGATCAAAATAAAATTTATTTCAATGGTGATGAAAACAAATTTCAGTTCGTTGTCAGTATTAGAATTTTAAAAATTTCAGTATTCAATTAATTAAAAAAATAAATTAATCAAATTACCTAAAATATATATAAGATATTATATTTTTAATTTTTATTAGATATTTTAAGTTTTATATTAGTGAAGTTTTTGACGTATTATGAATATACTTTTTTCTTATATTTGACATTTAAATATTGTATTAGATAATTATACTTATTTAAATTATAAAAGATTAAAATTTAAGATATTAAAATGTAACTTTAACTTATTAACTAATTAGTTAATATGTTGTTTAAGATAACATATTTACATTAAATACAATCATTGATAATTAATTTATATGAGTTAGATAAAAATATTATTTGATATAATAATCTTAAAACTTGTCTTAATGACAGAGGTAGTCCTTCCTTCCACGCCGTAATATTTAATTATAAATTAAACCAATGTCTTATAATTACAGACTTAAATTTTGGACAAAGATTTTTCTTAAAATTATAGTTAAGTAATCTTTAATTGATATTTGTTATCATCCTTTAATTACGTACTTAATTAATTAAGAAAAATTGATAACAGCTTTAATTGATGAAACAAAATTCGCCAATTGTCACGGCCTATTTCTAAATAGGGATGGCGAAGAATATTAAAGAATTAAATATTTAAATATTAAATTTATTATTTGTATTTATATGTAAATATTTTGATTTATACAATATCATATATCTAAATTTATTATTTAAATCTCTTTTATTTATATAAATAAAAAATTTAATATTTATTTTCATCTTTCATAATTATCTAAATTTAAATTTAATAAATTTAATTATCGAATAAATATTAATATTTAAATTAGATATAAATTTAAATAATAATATTAAAATAATAAATAAATAATAAATAAATTCAAATTTTACATAAATTAATCAAATTTAAATTTAAATATTTAGAAAATAAAAATATGTCATCTGCACTTAATCCAGCGCTAAACTGACGATGTGTCATATTTTTGGTTGCAGCCTTGTAGGCTTGAAATTAATATCAACCGCTCATCGGGGCTTTTTTTCCTCCTCCTCCTTATCTCTCCTAAGCTTCTTCATCTCAAAGAGAGAGGGCCAACTCCCCAGCGATGATTTGCTCCACAGCTTCCTCTCTCCATATTTACCTTGATAAAAAGATCTCCACTAAAAACCTGAAAACTTCTTCTTCGTCTTCTTCACCTTGCTGTTTACCGTTGAATAGCTGGGTGGTACGCAAGTCTCTTCTACCTCTGGCTGCTTCAGTTACTATTCTTCTCTCTCCAGTTCCAGGTGAATCAGGCCCTCTTGTTTTATTTGATTTAATGTTGGTTAGATTTTATTGGCTTCAAATTGAGTGCAATGACTGCTTATTCGACCAGTTGGGTAACTTGGGTTGTCTTTTTTTTATTATTATTATTATTAATTACATTTTTTAAGTTTTTAGTTATAAAATTGTTTGATGGATTCAATGTGGTATGGTCATCAATTTGACTTGTCAACTTGGGCTGCTTCTTTTGCAAATTGAATGTTTTAACCATGGCCATGTTATTTCTTCCTTCAGATTCCATTAGAAGTGAACTAGATAATTGTTGAAATTCACGGTATAGTTAAAAATGATCACTTGTGATTCTGGTTTTTTTGGTTTTTGGCAGCTAAAGCTGGATTCCTATCGGGATTCTCTGGAATTGAATCTGTTCCTGGTCCTAAATTACCTGAAATTGAGTTTCTAAATCGCTTCAATGGTTTGATTATCATTTCTCACTGTGTACTATTCTTTAACATTTGTTGCTTTTAAATTCTAGTTTGTTGAGACAAATAAGTAGAGGCTTAAAAAAAACTGGCTTTGATTGTGCAGAAGAAAACCAGAAGAAGTACGCTGAAGCCGATGAAAGATTCAAGTCATCTCCCTTGCTCAAACAGCTGTTAGAGCGTTCAAAGCAGAACAAAGAAAAGTAATTCACTTTCTTTACCCTACAGCAGCCTCAAAATTGCTCGACTTCAATTAAACTTAATCTTTCCAAATTCATCTGCTCTTTTATTTTATCGGTTAGCAAAATGCGTTAGTTTTCAAGAGCTTAATTTAGTTAATTCATGCAACAACCTTTAATAGGTTTCAAATGTCAGCATTTATAACTCTTTCATTATCATCTGAGTATGGCCTCTTTGTACCAAAAAGAAATGCATTGGTTTCTATTGTAGGTTTAGTTCAGTTGGTTCTTGGAATAACTCTTAAAAAGTGAGATCCAGCTGATCTGAAGTTTGAATCCCCTATACTAGGCTGTTATCTCTGTGCTCGTTTCCATTAAAGTTGCATTACACGGTTAGAATTATAATAGAATTGTGATGTTCGGTGCAATCAATGTTGGACATTTGCAGGAACAAGCAAGAGATTGAAGACAAGTACTGCATGCGTGGGGCGGAGTGGGGGGTAGGGGATTGTTCAGCAGAGGGAATGTCGCCGGAAGACAAAGAAAACTTCATTGCAATGTTGAAGCAAAAAGCTGGAGGAAAATGAATGGAGGGGGAGGGGAGGGGATTTTCCATATCATTTGCTTGGTTAGATCAGGAGTTGAAGCAATGAAGGGAATATGTTACGCAATGAATAAAATGCAATTCGGATATACAATGAATAAAATGATATACGGAAATTTTAATTTTTATCATGTTACGCAACAACTGCATCTGCGTTATTACTATGAGATAGATTAGAAAGATAAACATCCCAATTTTTCGTCAGCCACCAGAAATTGCTCTTATGTTTTGAAGTTTGAAGTTTAAGGTCAACTAAATACTTTACATGGCAAAGATTAAAAAAAAAAAAAAGCTGTAAAAATTGAAACTTTAAAGCATATATAATTATAAAAGGAAGTAAACCTTTTTGTCAAAGTTAGATTAAATATTTTAAATTTAAATTGAATCCAAGTTTAAGTTAATTAATTTTATTTTTATTTAAATTTAATTATAAAATATAAAAAAAATTAATATAAAAATAAAATTTTATTCAAGAACAGGTCTAAAAGGAGGGATTTAAACGGAATATGCCGAAAATTGGGAGGCCACTGACATCATTAGTCAAACTAACTAAAAAAAAAAAAAAGACATTTTAATAAAGGTTTTTTTTTTTTTCCCACTGAAATTCATTTCTGGCCAAATGAGCTCCGCTGCCGGTAGGCGCTAGCTCATCGACCCTGGAGTAATAGTTGTATTTCTTCCCCTAATTATATTAAAGATCAATTTGGATTCTCCAGCTTCTCTAATTCAGGTACGTTCCATTTTACATAAATCGAACTCTAAACTGTGATTGGTTTCTTCGAATTGTAATTTGTTTTGGTCAATTATTTAATTTTATACGAAAACTTTGGATTTTAGGTTTCCCAACACGTAATTGCTTAATTTTTTAGCCTTAGTTTTGGTATTTGTTTCTTTTTTTTATTAAAATATATTTAAATTCGGATAAAGAATTAGGGATGTCTTTGCTTATTCCTGTGTTTTCGTGAAGATGATTCGATAATTAGGGAATTTTTGAAAAGGGGATGCTGGTGATTGATATATCGATAGGTTAAAAAGTCTTGAAATTTGTCGATGATCATTGATAAAGCTCTCGTTTTGTTGATTAAAACATAGATTTTATTGTGATAATTTTGTTATTTTCAGGCAGGAATCGTTTGAATTACCTTTTTTTTTCTATCATATACTTAATTACGTTTTTTTGGGCTGTTAAAGTTTGAGCTCCTAAACGACCTTGGGTTGGGAGCTGTTACAATGTATCGGGCAGTGGCTACAGCCTCAACCAGGGGGGGAGTCCCGACTGACAATGTGGATTCTGTTGTGACCTTGGATCAAGTACCGCGATGGAGTGACGTGGAGAGCAGCTCTTCTTTGGAGTATGAGAATGAAGATCCTTCATTTTTGAATTCATATTTCCCTGACCCTTTAAAGTCTCCTGAGGAGGAGAGTAGTAGTAATGGGATGGTATCAAGGTTTCCTGTTGATCATGAAATAAATTCAAAGATATACTTGTGGAGGGGACAGCCATGGAACCTTGAGGTTGATGCTGTTGTTAATTCTACAAATGAGGTAAGCAGAAGGTTTTCCCTATCCTATCTTATCTGTAAACATACGAAATGTATTAAAGAACCTGTCAATTGCTTTAACCTTGGATACGAAGAATCTTGCATTTTTTTTCACTTACACATGTATGTTGTATGGTCTAGCCAATGTGGAAGTGAAATAGAAGTCTATTAGTTACATTGAACTGTACTGAATTGCTGTATGAGGATTGAGTTAATAAAAGAAATAGTAAAAAGCAGGATTACTTTCTTAACGAGGCTTGATTGGTTATCACATAGATAAGCTAAACTGACCTGCATGTGCTTTACATCTTTATTCAAAATTTTAGAACTGAACCGAGCTGAGATTTTTTTTGTGTTCCACACTTGAGTATAATTAATTCATTTACACTTACATATTTTCAGTTTATCTACAATTTAGGACCTGAACTTTCTTCTTTGAATCTCTAACAATGTGGAAAATGCTGTAAATATCATTGGATATTTTACCTAACTTTTGCAAACCTTTGAGTGGCAGTTTGATCGTTAATGTACTGATATGAGAAACTCACTTAATGTTTTGATCTCTTTATGCATCAAAGTTCCTCACTAAGAACATTTGATTAGTCAAAGATGTAAATATTCTGATATGTTGGTTTCATGCTTGGCTGCAGAACTTGGAAGAAGCACAAAGTAGTCAAGGTTTGCATGCAGCAGCTGGACCTGGTCTTGCAGAAGAATCTGCAACACTGGTATGCTAAAATATTAATCAGCAAGAAATTAAATGGGAACTGTTTCCATGGATGCACTTCATGATCTGTTGCACAATTTTATAGTTATGTACTAAGCTTTTCTTTAGTGTATGCAAGCTTCGTGATTCAGAAGCAAGTTCTTCGGATTAAGTAAACTTGAAGCAAGAATGACTTAATGTGGCTTTCATGGACAGGGTGGATGCAGAACAGGAATGGCCAAAGTTACTAATGCATATGATCTTCCTGCTAGGTATGTTTGTTACAACTTGAGAGTGTATAGAGATGATGTTTTTACAAGAATATTATCAGACACTTGCATCTGCTGAACGTCAATGAAGGTCTCAAGAAGTCAGATTGATAATGCTTTTTTGTTTATATGCAAAACATTTTCCTATATAATATTTTCACATGCCTTTGGTTTTCATCAGTTCATCGTTTATAGCATGATGTCATCTGTATGTTTGATCATGCATCAGTTAGTTTTGTGATCACGCTGCATGAGCTGTGGTACAGAGCTATTGTTTTAACAGCCATGCTAACTTGCTTGTTATGTTTTTCATTCTGAAATTATTCCATTTGATTTATTGTTTGCACTAAAACTTTTATAGGTTAAATCTAGTCATGAAATTTTGTCCTGACTGAAAAACTGAGGATTGTATGTATCATATTGTTAGGAGAGTTATCCATACTGTTGGTCCCAAGTATGCAGTAAAGTATCATACTGCTGCAGAGAATGCTCTGAGTCATTGCTATCGTTCTTGCCTTGAACTTCTCATCGAAAATGGTCTTCGGAGGTTGGTATATTGCAGATGCTATATAATGTATTCCTTGAATTTGTTATGTTGTTTTATGGAGCAAGATATTTAATATCCTTGACAGTTACATGTGTTAATGCAGTATTGCTATGGGCTGTGTATATACAGAGGCTAAAAACTATCCCCGTGAACCAGCTGCACATGTGGCCATAAGTGAGAAAATTTCTTACATGTTGCAGCTCTTTGTCTGATTCTATTGATGTTCTGTGAACCCTTTTTTTTTTGGCTTATGCGGCTATAAGTGTTTGCATTACATTATGATTCTATTGATGTTTTGTGAACCTTTTCTTTGCATTACCCTTTTTTTATGAACCAATAATACTATGCTATTGAGACTGTTTTGGAGGTTGAATATTTCTGGGTTCAAGCTTTTTCCTGTTCCTCAGGGACTGTTCGGCGATTTCTTGAAAAGCAGAAAGATAAAATCACTGCTGTTATTTTTTGTACTGGCACATCATCTGATACTGAAATCTATAAGAGGTATCATACTATTAATACTCATTCCTACTACGTTGCAAAGATGGCTTGCTTTGTTTGGATGCATTGTTATAATGCCTTGATGTCTTGAGGAATTTGATGATTATTTTTCCTTTTCTTTTGCTTAAGATAAATGCTATAGACCTGAGATGTCTTCTCATTTAATATTGTGAATTGTAGATTGCTTCCGCTTTACTTTCCTCGGGATAAGCATGAGGAGCAGGTGGCTATATCTAAGCTTCCTGCTGATGTCGGGGATGAGAATGGTGAGACCATCATTGATGAGCGTAAAATCAGAATAAAGCCATTGCCCAAAAAGACCATCATAAAGCCACCCGAAGCTCCCGTTGAACTCCCTATTAGTGATGTAGGTTTGGTACGAAGGTCAGTTAGTTCATGAAAAAACCCTTTTACATTTCCCTACTTTTTTTATTCTATTGTTTGTAGATTGATCCATTATTGGAATGCAGGTATATCTATATCAAAACCTTGTGTATTTGTTGGTTTCATTTGCTCTTTTTCCAAAAAGTTTGTTGGTTAATATGTCTAAGTTAGTAAATAGTGTTTATAGTTTAATAAAGTAGCACTTTTCGGATTCCTTTCAAGCATTTCCTTGTGATAGTTTAACCTACAACCAGATTACAGTATTTCCTATTCCATAGTTTGGAAGTAACAAAGTATCACTTGTTTGAGTTTTCATGGAACTTTTTATGTAATCTCTTCCGGTTATCGTGTTTCTGTTTTGATTATGATAAATGATCATGGCCTATATATATTTCAAGTCATTGAATGACCTTATTAGATGATTGCTTTCCTTTTTAGGAACTCAAGTTACCTGGATACATATTTGGATCCTGCTTTCATGTCCTTAATCAAAGATCCAGATCAGAGACGGCAGGAACAATGGGCAAAAACTGCTCAGGCACAAAGTGGTTGGAATTGTGCGAAGATGCTTGGGTTTGGTGACCTTGGTGGGCCTCCCTTATCTGCTGCTGAAGAATACTCACTTCACTCCAGATACCTTGCTAAAGCAAATTCTCTTAATCTTTCTGAAATTGCGGAGATGAAAATTGTGTAAGTGTCTCATGTATATATCTGCATTTATATTTTCCGTCTTCAGTTAGCATTCCTCTATTATATTTTATTATTTTTGGGATCAGTTAAACTTTACGTTTCCATTGAATTACCTGGGTTCTTTACAGTCAATGTTACTGTAAGCACCTTGATAATAAACAAACAGCTAAAATCTTAAGACTATTTACTTTCCTCATTTTAAAGTGTCTGTGGGACCATGTTTTATTTATACTATAGAACTCATCAATTTCATACATTTTTAGATCAGTCCTTATCTGAATATAATGTTTAGTTAGTTTACTTGTTTTATGTCAGTTACCGCGGAGGGGTGGACAGTGAAGGTCGCCCTGTTATGGTTGTTGTTGGAGCACATTTTCTGCTGAGGTGTCTTGAGCTTGAACGTTTTGTTCTCTATATTGTAAAGGTATTAGCTTACCAGTTGCGTCATTTGGACCTATTTCCAGACATATTCTTATTGATTGCTCATCATTTACACTGCTTGATTTTGGGGAAAGTTTAGTGGTTATGCATGCTTAACGTATTGAAAACTGGCTTTTGAGCTAAAATCTTGCTTTGATTATTAATTTCAGGAATTTGAGCCCTTGATACAGAAGCCTTATGCTATTGTATACTTGCACTCTGCAGCTTCTTTACAAATGTAAGTATTGTATGGTTTATGAGATTTTTGGTTTAATTTGATGCACTTTAAAGAAATTACCAAGGTGGGTTTAATTAAATCTTTAACCATCAAAGTTTTAAACAATAAATTCTAGATGCCAATTTCCATAGGGATATCAGCAGCATAGCTATTGGTTATGATGCTCTTCCTAATGGGAAAGTTGATTTTGATCTGATCCTCAAAGATTAACATATGTTAAAGCAGCTAGGACACCGAAAACTATTGGGATAAGAAACAGTGTGATGCTATTGAAAATTTGAACTTGTTGTTAGGGATAGTTGATTTTGATCAATAATTTCATTTACATTTATGAAAGATGGTTAATCTTCAAGCTTCTCATGCTAATCAGACTCTGAAATTGCATATAAAATTTTATGATATTAGAGCAAATTCCTAGACACCGACAGAAAAAACAGATAAGCACTCGTAAGCAATTGCATGATTAAAGAAGCAATGAAAGCAAACAAAAGGATTATGCTTTGTCTTGGAAAATAGAATCTAGATTTGGAAATTTCCTTTATAATTAATACGAACTAGTCTCAGTACGTACATTACCATTATATTGTCCTTCTATTAATGCCTTTTCAGACCAGTCAATTTTAATTTGAATTTTCTTGTCATTCCGTGCTCATGTTACATTTATTTATTTATTTATTTATTTTGGATTCTGGAACAACCAGCCAACCAGACTTAGGATGGATGAGAAGATTACAACAAATACTTGGTCGGAAGCACCAACGTACCCTGAATGTATGCAGCAATAAATATTCCATCCAATTCGAATATTCATATACAGTTGTAGTTTTTTATCCTCTTTCTTGTGTTTTATAGGCAATATATGTTCTTCATCCTACCTTTCACTTGAAAGCGGCAATTTTTGCTCTTCAAATGTTCGTGGACAATGTGGTATGTCTTTAATTATTTCTTATTGAAAGAATGATTTACCTGCTTAGGAATCTTGCTGTAACTTAATGTTCTTAGAATTTATCAACAGGTTTGGAACAAAGTGGTTTATGTTGATAGGCTTCTACAGCTATTTAGATATGTTCCTCGTGAACAATTGACCATCCCCGATTTCGTGTTTCAGTTAAGTAATCTAGTTTTATCTTTTTATTTTATTATTTCGAATCTAAACATGCCATCATCTCTAATCCGTAGGCAAGGAGCATTCTTCTTCATGTTATAATTGCTTAATCCTGATGATTGTCTCAAAGGGTGCAATCGGGTTTTTCAACGGTTTTCATGATCAATCTTATTCATATGAAATGAGTGTTTTGCAAGTTAATGAGTCAACAATAAAGTAGAAATGATTCTAATTTTTTGATATGATTATTGCAGGCACGATTTAGAAGTAAATGGTGGAAAGGGTCTTATAGTGGATCCTAGGACAAAATATGTATATCATCGACCATAGAGGTGAAATATACGGTTCCATTAGTTGAGAAAAGCCATTGCTTCTTGGTATGATTTCTCTTCAACTATATTTTGTAGGCATATGGGGGTTGTATTTGGCGGTTGTTTATGGTGTAGAAATAGCTATTTCTTAATTTATTGAGCAAATGACATGTTTTGTTTTATGACAAGGAAAGTAATATCTTTCTCTTCCGTGATCTTAAATGTTTATTAATAATATTTCTGGCTGATCTGAGTTTCTACTCGAAGTATGCAGTTGACCATGTAACAATGTCTTAGTTCTCTTTCTCACAAACACATACTGTGTCAGCGGGTTGGACCTCGTTGTAGGAAAATTTTAAATTTTTTTGCTCAGGCTCAAATTGGGACTAATCCAGCTGGAAAGTCAGAATTATTGTTTAAAAATTTTAAAAATATTTATATTTTTTAGAATTAAATTTAAATAAAAAATTTATTATTAAATAATAATTTCAGTTATAAATTTTGAAAAGCTATGTTCAAACCTGTCTGGGGCAAGCTGGGTCTACCATCTTAGTAGCTCGGCCCATATAGACAGCACTATGAGATGCTAGAGTTTTTGACATCATTGAACCAACATCCCAAACAAGATTATGTTTACTGATGTGCAAAGTATAAGAGAATGGATTTGTATTTGTGTTTAAGATTTTGATACATTTAATTAACCATGTTGTATTTGTCCTTTGGATTTAGCTAAACTTAGTTCTAGCATGTAAGTTGAACTGCAAAAACGTTTTCTTACTGAATATATTTATGTCTATGTTTAAGATTTTTAAAAGTTTAATTAATTATGTCATATTTGTGCAGAACAAAGTTTAACTGCAAAAACATTTTTTTTAACTGAATTTGTTCGTATTTAACACAAATTTGTTCCTCTGTGCACTTCCTGAAAGCAAACTTGCAATATTAACGGCTTTGGGTAGGTAATACAGCCACGCTTAACATACATGTCTAAGATAGCAGCACGTAATCTGGACTCAGAAATGTATCAGGTATAATATATTTTTAATATGATTATATTTAATTTTTTTAAAATTTTTTTATATGTTTAGATAATTACGCATTATGTCCCATACCCATGATTAAATACATATCAAATATAGGTATTAAATATAAATATTTTAAAAAAAATTATGATCCATCAAAAGGTATTTGAAAAGAGTAGTCAATAGTGTAAGAAAGACATTGTAGAAATAAATATAATATAAAAAATATAAATATGATATAAAAATATAAAATGTTAAAAGAATTAAAATCATAATGTTGGGTAACTGGTTACTAGGTTTTCAGTAGGCTTAGAGACGTTAAGCTTAGCGTTAACAGATTAATATATTATAATCATGTTACATGCAACTTTGAAAAAGACAGTCCTTCCAAACCATTTTGTCAGTGTAAAGGAATGTTTGGTCGGATTTGGACACACAACTCAATTTATTTTTTATTCCTATTTTGCCCTTTAACTACAATTGGAAGTTTGGAACCCTTCGCATTTTCGAATTTTCCATATTTATAGTATACACAAATGAAAATAAAAATTAAGGAAAAAAATAATTTTAATGAGGATGCTAGGTTAAAGTAAATCAAATTTAATAATTAAGCAAGGCTATGAATTAATAGGTGGTTATGAAGTAAAATTAGGATTTTTGTTACTCTTTATAGGGTCCGTTAAGTTATCATTTATAGTCATAATATTATATAAAAAATTTATTTTTGATATATTAATGATGAATTTTTTTAACTTTATAAGTAAGATTAAAAAATTACAACATTTTTTACTTTTTTAAGTTAATTTTTTATTTTTTAAATATACTTTAAGAAATATGTAGTATCTTTAAATAGTATCATTAGTATACCTGTTATGAGTTTTGGATAAGGAATGTATTATTAAAAAAAATAAGGTCAATTTAGACAAACCTTATGCCCTACTAATTGATAAGACAATGGAAATTTTAATATAATAATAATAATAATAATAATAATAATAATAATGATAATTAAAAAAGGGTTTTATGGTAAAGAGGTAATAAACAAACAAACGAAACTATTATTATCTCATACATAAGTTCAAAGAATTGATATATGTTTTATAAGATATATTTTATATAATTAATAAATTGATACAAGAATTGAAAAGTTCATAGCCAAATTATCCATTTGAACTTAAAAAAAAAATTTTAATAATTCATTTGAATCATAACTATTCTTACATAAATAATAAAAATAAATGGGGCCATCTTGCAAATAGAAAGTAAAGAAAACCCAAAAATAAAAAATAACAGTAAAAAGAAAGGGATAGAAAAGGACATATATTATAACACTCAGAAAATGAGAGTTGGGTTACATGTGATAATAATAATAATAAGAATAATAATAATAATAGTATTAAAATAAAATAAAACAAAATGGACATTCAATTTTGAAATTGATAGGTGAAAGGTGATTGGGCAAGAGAGTATCTAAGGGCCAAGCCAACATTAGAAAAACATTGTACGACAAAACAAAAACAATCAATTCAGACACCGGCACCAAACTTAGATCTTCCTCCATTTCCCTCATTTCCACGCGCCTCATCTTCCCCGTGTGCCCCACTCTCTTTCCCTCTTTCCCTCTTTCTTTTTAAAGAATTATTTGACAAAATTATCATGCAAATTTTATGATTTAAATTTAACTATTGGTATTTTTTAGATATTATAAATAAATAGTAGAAATTTGGGGTTTTCATTGTTAGTAATATGTTTGAAAATAATAAAAAAATAACTGAAATTGAATTGAAATTGGATGTTAATATACTCAACCGATGGAATAGGAGAAAAATAAAAACTATGAGGTTGAAACTCAAATTTTTAATTCAGCTTAAAAGGTACGTTCGACAAATTTAAAAGTTTGAATCTTAATTTTTGTAATTTTTTTTTTTTTATGTTTGGAATGATACTTAAGAGTTGAATAGTAATGCAGCTTAAAAGAAGAAAAAAAAAAAAACTTAACTCAATCAGTTCATACAACATCATTAAGAAGTATATATTCAATATATTTAAATTTTTAATTTTAATATCTGCAAACAAGTCTTCTTTTTCTAAAAGAAAAAAAACAACAACTAGATGTGGGGATGGGTGGGACAAGTTAAAGCTGAAAGTTATGCCTATGCTTATGCATCAGGACATGCAATGAATTGAGGACCAAACATTAGAACAGACAAACCATATACGTTGTATCCTTTTATTGTTTAAAACTCACATGCACTCACTCTTTTTTTCAATTATCATTTAAACCCATCTCCCAGGATTCCATTAATTCCGCCCAACTTGTTTGATTCTCGCCTTATCCCTTCTTTCTTTTGCGACTCCCACATAATAAAACATACAAACTTTGTTTTCCCCTCCTTCCTCAGCCGAGATATCACCCAAATCCCAAAGTTGTAGGAAATTTCTTCCTTTTTCTTGGGGGGTGGGGGGGTTGGTTTACCCTTTTCATTCCTTGTGAACATTTCATTGTCAAAATTTTCCTGCAAATCCAACAGTTCTACGACTATATATTATGTATAATATGCGTGTAAGTTCACAGGTTTTCTTGAAAATTTAGTTCCCCTATATCTTCTCAATTGGTATTGTCTTCATAAATGATTTTTTGTTAATACAAAATAGATCGTAATTTGAGCATAAGAGAAGGAATTGCGAACATAAGAATTCAAACATTAAACTTACTGAATACTACCTCTTAAAAGGTGACTATATAAACAAACTAGATTATACCTCAAGATGTTCGTGAATAAATTTTTGAGGCATTCCATCTGTATCACAACCATTACATTGTTATGGTAAAAAAGAAGCCTGCAACTTATGTTTCTGCTTACCAATCTGTTTCTTTATGCATTGCAATAGTATTACATTTCCAGACATTTAGCAAAAGATTAAGCCAAAGAAGCAACCACAATTACGGGCATAATCAGCCCTAAAACACGAGAGCTCTTATGTTCACTAAATCCGCAAATGACAGAATGCTCATACATCTTAGAAGAAATCATACAACATTATTTATGGATAGTACAGGTTGTTCGTAACCAAGTGAATAGGCAATCAAGTGTAGCCAAATTTCAAGATAAAAACTGTACAAAGGCAAGACCCAAGGATCATGATAACCTCACTTCTCAAAGACGATGAAGCAACGATGACCTAGTTCCCTCTATAGTATTCTCAATTAATACATTAAAGCCTGTTTCCCTAACTAGGTTAATGCAAGAGATGGAGGATTACCTGCGGGACATCTTTGCCTGCGAGGCCGTCTAGTTGTCTTCCCCCATCCAGTGAGGCTTCTATCCTCCAGCCCCACTTCGACATTATTAAGCTGCTGCATCAATGGTGTGCAAGTTACAGCGGCTACCAAACCAGGAGAGGAGCTACTTACTGACCATCGCCGCCCCCTGGCACAACCACTTCTGGTAGAGCTTCTTCTTGTCAATCCTGAATGCCATGGATGTCCTGTTGCTCTCATAAGCCCTCCAAACGTCTGAAGATCTTCTGTTACCTCATGCCTTGATAGAGAAGCAAGGCCTGGAAGGATGTCCCTTCGGAAGTCCCTCCGCTGCCTTCCTCGCCTTCCCTGGCCCTTTCGTGTCCGAGTTGTTACCAAAGAGGCAGTTCCTCTTTCTTCCACTTTAAAGTTTTGAGGAACCAGAGGTTTGGGCATATAATCCTCTTCCTTGGTTTCTGCTAATGCCAAAATCATTGATTCAAAGTAATCAATCTCTTCTGAGAAAGATTCATCTCGATTCCCATCTTTAATTCTTAAAAGGGCCTCGAATTTGCTCTCAAGATCCTCGCCAAAAGAGGAAATCGTCTCAACAAACCAATTAAGGGGTTCTAGCTCAGAAGTTTCAGATGAATTGCTATTGACATCATCCAAATGGCTGTGCTGACCCAATGATGAGATAGCAACAATTGCCTCAGCTGCACTCTCGATAAGTTCATCCTGCAGGCAGGAATCTTCACTTTGTACTGATTGCAAAGGTAACTCGCATGCATTTTCTAGTAATTCTTCTCCATGAATGACATCCTCAGGCTCGGGAACTGGTGGAGCTTCCAAATCTATCCCTCCGGTCATCTTCATGCTGGCGCTTGCAACAGAGGGTATAAGAGAAGCTTCAGTCCCATCAAGACAGGAGTTCAAGTCAATTTGCGGTCTGAAACTTAATAACTTTGTATCCGCTACCTTCTCTATGGCTGAATTCTCTGCAACAGTGTCTTCGCCCACATCGGGAGCAGTTGCATCACAAGGTAAGTTAATATCGAATAACCTATTTCTCCTGTTATTTTCTGCTTCACCTTCAGATGGTCGAGGAGCAGATACATATGGGGAAGTAAAAGAAGACTCGTTCTTAGAAACATGAGGCTTTTCAAAAATGGAAGTCCCTAGAATATTTTTATTGTGCAGGCATTCACTTATTTCACTCCTTCTGGAATAGACATTATTGGAGAATGGAACTGATTTCACATTCTGTGTCAATATGTGATTGAAATCATTCCCGGTCTCGTTTTTATTGCTTGACTGCTTTGGAGAAGATTGGGAGAAGCTCGACTCTCCAACATTCAAATCCCTTCCTGCACTAGCGGCCTCATTTTTACAAATGGGCTTGGCTCGTAGCCATGGCAGCCCTGGAAGATGGTCCTCGTGCCTTTTTCCTCCATCTATTTGAGGGCCTTGTTGCAAAACTGGTTCGCTGGATGAACTGTTTGGAAGCACCATATTCAAATTCACATCACTTGTAGACTTCATATCAATACTATTTGAGCAGTTGCAAGGCTTAGTTGAACCATGAGCGGTGGAGTGCTCAAAGACCCCCTTACTATCATTACTACAGTTCAGATAATCATAACTGATGGGAGGGAAGCGAACTGCAGACTCCTTGGACGCCAATGAGGATCCATAATAAAAACCATTTCTATAGGGCAATTCACTTCCAAAACCGGGATTACCTCTCGAGTTGCTACTCACCTGCCACTTCTCTCCATAAATCCCATTGCTCTGGGGTGCCATCACAGAACCTTTACTAAAAGAATCAGCTGAATTAAAAAATGGGTGAGTCTGAACTGGCATTGACTTCTGGCTTAAGTTACTAGAAGACTTTTCCCAAGAAGAAACCAAATGAGACCATTGCTTTACCAGATCAGAAGAAGCAAATGGATTCAAGCTAGACACATTGGAAGCCATGATTGACTCTGGATGGCTGTTATTGGAGATTTCACAATTTCTTTCAGAAACTTCTGAACCGTGAAGCATTCTCTCCCTTGAGAGATCTGCCTTACTTTGATCAATTCGTGCTAACGTTGGAGGATCATGAGCTTTATCAAAAAGCACCTGTACCTGCTGAGAAGATAGGGGCAGCTTCTCACGCTGAAAACCTTGAGAAGTAGATCTTATGATGCTTTTACCATGCCCTGCAAAGCGAGACAATTTTCATATGAGAATAATCAAAATTACATGTAAAATTACGATAGGCAGTCCAAATATAACTTTTTTTGGTCTAGTACCCCTCCCAAAAATAGGACTACACCTCATAATTTATTTTGCCCATTTACAACAAATTCACTCAATCATAAAAATGGAGATGTGGCTATCCATTATCATCCGGACAACATGTGCCATAGAAACCGGACCAATGCCAATTGGCCAAATCCAAAGAATGTAATACAAGATCTAACAAGTAACAACAAGTTCAGTGGTTCATAAATAAGCATTACCTGCTCCAGGCACATGGGAAAAGAATCCTCTAGCATTTCCATTGTTCTCAACATGTATATTATTTATGGACCTTTTATTATCATTTTGTTGATGTGAATTCACAGAAATTTCGTTTGACAAACCAAGAAGCTCTTGCTTTGGTTTAGCAGACAGTTCACGGCCTCCATGGTAGAGGTCATGGCCTAGAAAATCAGGATATGCAGAATCATTGGTTTCTTCAATCTGAACAGGCTCATTCAAGTCGCCCAAACTATTTTTGCCCCTCAAACATGAATCGGCTCTAGAAGCATTGCCTGAGCAACCAGTCTTCCCGACATCACCATGAAATAGCTTCTCACCATTCTCAGGCCCAATTTTCCCATTTCCACTTGGAAGATATCTTGATGTGCCAGATATTGTTTCATCCCTGAACTGCGTTGCTTCTTCAGTATCAACGTACTCATCCGCCGGAAGTTGAAGATCAAACATTTTCCTCCTCACTTTTGTGGGTCTACACTCTAGCACCTCAACATCCTTTGAATTACCTCCATTCAAGGGACCAGCTTGGATGCTGCTTCCCTTCATGAAACTCAGGGAAGAATGACTACGTTCAACAGCAGATGTCGATGGTCTGGCATAAACAGAGTTTCCCACAGGAAAGCTAGGGATAGGCCATTTATGAGCATCTTCAGTTGTAATTTGCGAGGCTAATGGGCTTGATGACAATGATGGCTCGATAGGAATCCGATTTTTTTGTAATTCTTTCTTTTTTATTTCATCCATCATGTCCCTTTGTATTCTGTACAAGCGATGAAGCTCAGACACCTGGATAAAGACATACAACTCAGACATTTAAATATAAACAAAACGATATAAACAGGCAACACTCAACTTCTTTGAAACAAACCAGGTGAAGGCCATATAAAATTAAATTAAATTAAGGCACATAAACAGTTGAGACCTTATTACCTGATTCTTAAATATTGCCTCATGTGCAAGCATTGTTCGCTTTAACATGTCCTTATCATACCCAGGATATGCATCTGCAATGGTCCTCAGGAAAAAGCTATTGTAATGCTGACCAGTTGTCAAGGTTTTATCCCCATAATAAAGAGGCCAACTACAACTGTTGGAATCCTTATTGAGATCCCTCATTGAGTAATATCCTGGAAGATAGCTTTTACACTGCACTTGTGTTCCCATTCTGAAATCAATAAACAAATCTTAGGTCATTTGACATATAATAAACAATCATAACTACAAGAATCTTAATAGGTATTTGCCTAAGGAATTACATGCAGTGTTATCCATTCACATTATTAATACCAGACAAACCATAGATAATGGTTACACATAAATATCAAAAGAGCAAAATTTTCTCCAAATAAAAGAAATTAAAAAAAAAAATGAGCCAAAATTTCACCAAGAAAGATGCATTTTGATAAAAACCTTGGAAGATAGTCATTGGAACAAAAAGGGCACCTTTGCACTGATAATGCAAGGATCCTATGCCGCCTGAACCCCGAAACAAACAAAAATAACATGAATCACAAACAATTGTGAGTTATTATCATGCTTAGAATCAACATGAACATCAGGTTTCCAGGACATCCGAGGTGACACGTGCCATCTACAAGAAGGCCACAAAAGCTGGGAAAAGGGCGGCACTAATTATAGGAATTCTTCGGTTGATTACTACTCAATAATAACAAAAACACGCTGAAGCTGATGAGTGAAGAACCAGAAGATGCCATGAATACGAGGGCCTACATAATATATCCATCAACAAATTCACTCCTAGAGGAAGTAAAATTCTATTTCTGCAAACTCAGTGATAAACCCTTAAGTATCGGCAACAAATAGATATATAAAAGAAAAATATACCAGTCTTCAAATTTTGGGAAACTTGATAATGGCAACAAATGCATAATGTTCACTTAAATTTCACATGGCTATCATTTCTCTCATTCTTTGTAGGTCGATCATCTTATTCTCTCATTTCTTTGGCATGTGAAATTCATTTGACTTATTTCCCATTCCATGGCTAGCTAGCGTTGTTTTCTACATCTGCAACCACTTGAATTCCACGAATCACAAATCATCACACGAAGAAAGGACACAATCACCTAAATCTGGCTGAATTTTGCCCCCGCTAACAGAACATCGCAATATTGAAGAAAGCCACCCTCATTGATGCTATCATCACTTTATATGATGCGTGCCACAACAGCAGCCTCATCAGCTAAGAAGCTAGCAGCAATCTTCTATAAATATAGCCAGTAAAACAATGATCATCACACCTTTCTTTGGTAGAATATCTCCATAGATTAAATAGTTACCGCGCATTTTTTCAGCTAAAATGTAAAAAATTTTTGCCCTATCATCTATGGCAAAGTAGCATATCATAAATTCATAACTAATGCCTCCAAAAGTACACACATAAAACCAAGATTTAGAAGCATAATGTAAGTCATAACATCATCAATTAATTACCACATCACTTCATACATGTTGAAAATTCCCAGATAAAGACAGAATTTAGCAGAAAAAAAGGTGCTGACAGGGCAGGCAACTTAGGAACCCTGTGATCAAGAAAGCAAAATCTTTTCTATTTATGAAGAAATGGGAAAACAAGATGCTAGAGGAGTATGCAGAGTTAATAGACCAGATCCCACATAACTAATACCCAAATTAATAACATATTAGAAAATATTTGAGTATTTGTGTTGTGTTTGAGTTAATGTTATTATTTCGTATCATTAGCAATGCATGATAAATTTTAACACTTAAATAATTCATTATATTTAGATTTTGATACGTTCGTATATCCATATCGTATTTATATTATTTTTCCAATATCCTGTTTGTGTTGTATCTCAATAACTCACATATTTTGCAAAGTACGTCATAATATTCAAATTTAACTCTAAATTCATTGACTTAAGAATTGGATCATTGCATAAATTAATATAAATATCATGTTCCAAACTTTAATATAATTTCCCGAATATAAATCAAGCAAAAGAAGAAACCCTACAGTTAAGATATTAGGTTTAATTAACTCAATTACAAAAGCCACTATAACCCCTATAATTTATCAGACTCAAAAAAATCTGCAAAAAAATAATAAGATAATAAATGAACAAAAAAAATCTATAAGTCAAATTAACAGAAATTGGAAAAACAAGAGAATTTTACCTCAGAACCACATCCTCCAATCACCCCTCCTTCAAGATTATCCCATGGATTCAGCCGTTTTAGTTCCCTATCATAGATAATTCAGAGCTCCCAAACTTCCCCAGAGTATTAACAAAGATTAAAGCTTTGACAACAACCAAAACAAATACAGCTAAAACAACAAAGTGGGTGTTTTTGTAACACCATTAAAGGAGCTTAGATCATCATCATGAGATTGAAGGAAAAAAAAGAAAGCAGGAGATTTCGATCTACAGGGCCACTCTTTTCTCTCTCTCTCTCAAACAAAATAAAAAAGAAAGAATATTTTTGAAGTTCTAAATTTTATTTTTGTTTCTAGAGAAAGAAGGTTGAGAATGAAATTAAAAAAAAAAAAAAAAAGTTGATTGCCTTGGTTTGGTTTGGTGTTAGAGAGAGAGAGAGAGAGAGAGATCCCAGATAAGAAATCTTTCACACAAGCAATACAAACGACCTTCTAAAGAACAGGGACATGAAATTTGTCAACATCCGGTCTCTTTTTATTCTCTGCTTTTTCTTCACTTCTCTCACATTTTCTTTTACTTCTCAATCTAATATTTTCTATTATTATTTAAATCTCCTTGGGTTTTTCAACAACTACATATATAAATATATACATATATATATATATATATATTACACATACATAATAAAATAATATAAAAAATAGGCATTTCTAGATTCTCTCCACCTTCCTTGCTTTTTTTGGTACAGATATTTAACAAAATTAACATAAACCCATTATTATTTAATAAAAGTCTAATCAATTTTTTTAATTTAATTTATATCTTTTTCGACTTATCACTATTAAAAATTTATCAAAGATTCATATTATATTTGAACTAATACTCGATTGGCGTGAAAATTTTTAATGAAAATTGCAGTTGAATTCAACTATTACAATGAACAAACATTTTTCTTTTTTATGTTTAAAGAAAAAATATTATATTATTACAACTTGCTAAAATGTAAGAAGAAGAAGAAGATGTCGTGATCAAAATGGGGTAATAATAATTAATTAGATTGAACAATTTTTCATTTTAATCAGTGATTAATTTTGGCAGCAGACAATAAGTGGGGTCCTCTGATACTGTCTGCGCGAAGGATGAGATTTCTTGAGGTTTAAGAGAAAGGGCTGAAAAATAAATGGGGTCAGAATGAGATATATATATATATATATATATATATTTATAATTAAAATATAATATAAATATAAAATTTTATTAAAATTTATATAAAATAAATTATTAATATATTAAAATTTAAATAAATATATAATATTTTAAATATAATTATAATAAATAAAAATATACTATATCAAATTTAATTGTGGCTGCTGTTGATTATGATTGGTCGGGATCCTATGTTCCCGTCCCCTTTAGCACGAAAAGACTATTTTTCGGTACTGTTTTCAGTTTTACTATTCATTATTGTATGAAAAAATAACAGATATGTGGGTATCGGTATCATACGTATCAATTTTAATATATAACGGTATCGATAATAGTTAATTTCGTTTTGATTTTAGTTTTGATCTATACCGATTATACCGGTAGGTATCGACCTGTTTCAGTGGTACCGATCAAAAATAGTTGTACGGGCCAGTATATAATATAAACTTGTAAAAAAAGTTAAACCAATATCGATATTAAATCTGATGAATATTATACATAATTACTTATAAATTTGATGATTCTTAGGTATAATTACTCATAAATTTAATGATTATTAAAAATTTTTAACTTTATTACTTAACTGATATTGATTTTTTTATATTTGATGAAATTTTTTTTATAGAACATTATATATATTGATGAATATTTAATATATAAAATTTATTTAATATCATTTATTTTATATTTAAAAATATTTTTTATATATATAAATTAAAAATATTTAAACTTCGATAAACCAAAATGGTACATCGAAAAACACTGGTATCGGTATGTACCTATACCAAAACAAAAATGGTACGCCCACTAATACAGTACTGACTACCTTGTAACAGATGCGTTAAAATGGTATTTATAAAATAAAAATTATAAACAAAAATAATGTATTACTTGTAAAATATTTTATTAAAATGATAATTTAATAATTAGAAAAATTATCCAAATTTTTATATTTTCTAAGTAACTTTAGTGAAATAATTCATACTAGTAAAATAACATAACAATTTCACCGGGGCAATTAAAAATTTTAGCACTAAAATACAAAAATAAACTTTTATTTTTATTATTATTATTATTTAAATTTGAATAAAAAATAGAAAAAAAAAAGGGTAATTGTGTAATCCTAACACGTGGCTTGTCGTTGTAGGTTATCTTCCAGATTATCATGGGATGTGGCCAAGAAAAGGGGGAGAAGCTGTCTGTCCCTCTAAGTTTAAAAAATTTTAAATAATTCAATTATTTGTTGGTTTTTCTTGTATTTAAGTGGTTACAAATAAAAAAAAAGTAATTTTTATATATTTTAATTATATTTATTTTATTTTTTATATTATATTCATATTATTGATATAAAAATATTAAATTTATTTAAAGTTAAAGATCTTATAAAATTAAGTCTGAATATTTAATTTAATAATACATGCAAAATCACTTTACTCAAAAAAGTTAATTAAAATGTCATTTTTAGAATCATATTTTTTTAATTAAAAGAAAATCATGTATCAATCGGCGTCAAATGTTCAAATTCCACGTTGTCGGTTTTGTACAAAACTTTAATATTGGTAAAGTAAAACTGGAAATTACCACTGCCGGTTTGGGTAATTAATCACTAATTATTATTCAACGTTTTAATTAATTGAAAACTTTAAATCTTAACTAGTATTATTTATATTTCCGTTTTTTAATCAATTGTTATCATTGTGATTATGATTTTTTTTAATTGATTAAGAAAAATGATGTGCTACATTGTCGAAGTGGGCTACAACTCACATAATAATTAATTAAATCTTTACAATTTATGCAAATTATATTAAACAATTTGTACGATAATAAATTTCATATAAAATATTTTTTAATTAAGAAATTGTCATGTATTTTATTTTTTAATTATTTTTAATATAAATTAAAAGTATGTTAAGTTTATTTATGAAGTTTAAAAATTTTATTAATATTAAGTTAAATAAAAATTTTCGCTTGTTATTTCACTATATTAGATTTATCTAAATTAATTTCAAAAAGGATTAATCTAAATTGCAATTGATAGAATTTTGATTAGTTAAAATTTATTGCAGAAAAATAAGGAAGAATACAAATCAATAAAAATCATAAGCAACCATGTAGCTTGATAAATGTTTCTATTGGAATTAGGATTGATGGCAACCTTTTTATTAGAAGAAAAATGAAATTAAAAGGTATGAATTCATTGCTTAATTACATGATTTAACTATTTATATTTAAATTTGATAATTTTTCACATAATTTAAAATAAAAATAATAAAAATATAAAAATATACTAAAATTTTATATAATATAAATATAAAAATATATTAAAATTTAAATAAATATATAATATTTTAAATATAATTATATAAAAAAAATATCAAATTTGTTGAATCTAAAAAATTCCACCATTTTTGTGGCGACAGCACCGACATTTATCTGAGCTGACAGAATAAAGATAATTCTGCTTATAGGTACGAACACACTGGCCGCCCCTGCCATTCTGTTTTCAATTTTAATTTAATATTTGGACCAAACAATACTGTATGGTATTAAATAAAATTGTGGATGCCAAGTCGCCGACATTTGGTTCAGTAACTTTATATGTTATGCAAACAATAAATAAATAAATAAATAAAATATAACATATAATATAAATTATACGATTATAATTAAGTATAAATATATGAATACATTTGTACTACATTTATAACGTATAATAGGAATTCATTTATATATAAACGAGGACCTTAATTTTATCTTGCTTGAAGTCATAAGCATTGATTATTGATTAAATGCGAAGTCTAGTTTTCATACACGTAATCAAATATTCAAAATCCAGCACTTGCAATATTTGCTCTGTCTCAAACTACAGTCTCTATTATACAAAGGAAGCATTGATGATTAATTAATGAAATACTTCAATATGTTTAATGAACATGAAAGAAAAGTTTAATAAAATAGTAATTCTTTCAATATATCTAATAAATAAATACTTAAAATACAAAACATTTTGACATCCCATTAAAAATTTAATATTCAAATTTGAAGAATGTCACATTTTTTTTAATACCATCAATTTATCTCAAATGATTATTCAAGAGTTGCATTATCTACCGAATTTAACGAGTTGGTCCAAATCAAGTCAGGCCTAAAATATAATATTTTAAACTTGACTTGGTTAAATTATGATTTAATTAGTAAAAAAATTATTTAAATTTATTTATAATAAAATATATGAATATTAATATAAAATCATTTTTAATATTATTTTAATAATAAAATTGTTTTTTTAGTTTAACTAGCTAAATTAAGCTAAATGCTGAATAAATAAATTTTTAGTCAAATTTGATTTAACTCTATCCATAAATAACTCTAATTATTATGTAATTCAAAATCATATGAAAATTATAATAAGAGGCACAGTTAAATTACAAAATTAGCATAGATTTTGTTTTATTGTCTCAATCAATTAAATGGTTGGGTTTGGACCGTTTGGTTAAAGATTTAGCTGCCATAACAATTCAGTGGCAGATATGATGTGATAAATGTGGCCCAAGTCATTATCAGCCTATTAAGTATTAATCAAGGAATGAAAACGTTATATATACATATCAACAACAAACGAATGGATATTTTTCGTTCATATCCTTTTGAAAATTATACCTTATTCTTAATTGTTGTGGGCCAGTTAAAATACTTTTGCATACGTCATTTTTAGGGAAAATGTAGCTTTCTCGAGTCTTAAATAGTAATAAGCTAATGTTACTAAAATTTTTTAAGATAATTATTGGATGAATATATATTTGATATAAATATATTATTTTAATTTTTTTATATTAAAAAAGTTTATAATTCATATATATTTATTTATATATTAAATGTAAATATCAAATTTAAATATTTTAAAAAATAAAAATTTTGAATTATTTAATTAGATATTATGATCCCCACAATATTTGATTGATTTAAATTGAGCTTTTTTTAAAAAAAGAAAACTTTCGATTTTTGGTCACATTACGATGATTTCGTTTCTTCAAAAGGCTATGTATGAGGAAAAGGCTTATAATATAGATTTAAGGAAATTTGGCATATTTTCGGGAAAATTGGATTGAATCATTTCACATATTTACGAACTATCATGTCCTAAACAATTTGATCAAACTTTACTTAAATTATGAAGTTATATTGATTTCTAAGTGAATTAGTTCAGTTGATAAGATTTTTTTGCATTACCCATGATTCAATAGGTAATTTATATTTTGGATAATTAAATTTAATATTAATTGTAGTATAAATTACAAACATTTAATTTTATCAAATTAAATCATTAAACTTTTGTTATTAATAATTAAATCACTTATGCTAACTATTAAATAATTTTAATAAAAAAATCAATTCAAAATGTCTTATCTTAGTGAATGGGTCAATACTTGAGGCTCAATAAATATTAGGTTTAGGTCTTCTTTTTTTTTTTTTTAATGGGATTTTTCCTATTGTAGTTTTTTGAGAATATATATAGATATACATATATATATATATATATATATATATATATATGTTTGTTAGTTTTAAACCTATGTTATTTACAGGATACTCGATTCAATCAAAACATCAACATATATTACACGAATAAATTTTATATTTTTGTTATTAAACGATATCTTTAATGTTATATATATATATTTGCAAAATGTGTATTTCCTCTTTATAATACAAAATATTGAAATACAACTCTATTTATAATATATATTTTTACAATCTTACTTCCTTAAAATGTCTACACGCAACTTATTTTAAAAGAAAAAAAAAAAATTGGACAAATAAGCAGAAAAAGTGTATGCAAAAGTTGGAAAAAGATTTTCAAATATGGTCCAATAAAGTGACAACCAATGTATTAAAATTATGCAAATATAGAGACAATTTTGATAGTCAGATAAGAAATTATAAACCTTTTTCAAATCAAGAATAAAACATGCTAATGCTAAAACATGATGATAAAGCCCACAAACAAATATCTTCATTTGCTACAAATGGCACTTGCAAGTTGCATGAAAAATAAGAAAATCAGTTTCTTAAAGTTAAAAAAGTTAACACACCAAGATTCATTTAGTTTCAATCTATTTGTATAATTAATTAGATTGGCTTTATCAATTATACTTATAAATATTATATTTAAAAGATCTGCACAATGAATAAACGTTAAAAGATAAGTGTCCTATATGAGTGAATCTACAACATTCATATATGAGAAATAAGAATCATAATAGAGATGAGATAATAACAAAATAAAATAAAAGAAAAAAAATGCAGACAATTGTAGTCTCTACCAATTACTAAAAGCCTATGAAATAAAAAAAATACAATATATATATATATTTGATATAGCAAATTATTGTATTTATAAAATTGAGATTATAAATAATTATTTAAGATAAAATGTAAATTGTAAGTATAAATGGTTAACTTATAAATAATTTGCAAGTAACGACCGTTTAGTATTATGTCAAATGCGTAAAACAATCAATATTAATGAAAATTTTAATTACATACAAAGGATTGATAGAAGTTAGTACATAATAATACAATACTAAAAGTAAAGGCATAATGGCATAAGATTTTTTTTAAAAAAAAAAATGTAAAATCAAGTTACATGTAAAGTGTTTTAACAAACTTGAACCTTTGATTACAATAAAATAATTATTTTGATGATACAATGCAAATGTGTGTGTATATATATATATATATATTTCATATGTTTGAACAATGAAATGCATTAGAAAGCATCTCCTCTTAATTTATTCTGTATTAATTTGTCGATATGCATTTAGATTTAGATTGAAGATAAAACTCCAACTTCGAAAATATGCATTTGACATTTATGTTTATTTTTAATTATGTTTTTTTTCCCCTCCCTGGATTATATGATTCGGTTCTTTGAATTTTTTAAATAATTTTAGCTAATAAAGAGTTAAAGCCAATGGTGAAGATGGTAAAAAGAAGATAATTTAAGCTTTTTCTAGGTAGTGAGATGTAGATGAGTCCTTGGGTAGCCCGCCCCAAGCCTTGGATGCAATTTTTTTTTAAAATTTTAATTGGTTTGAATTATTATTTAATAATAATAAATTATGTTTATTTAAATTTATTTATATAAACATATAAATATTAATACATATTTTTATTAATTGTAAATATTAATTTAAATTTTTAAATCAAACCAGATATAATTTAAATCTAAAAAAATTAAGTTACGATACGAGAAAAATGCTTTATCCAATGATTATGATATGAAAATAGAAATGTGGTTTGGAAACTCATCATTAGATCAAAAGATTTTCCATCTTTTTACCCTTGAAGTTAATACCATCTATGCTAAGCAAGCACTGCCCTTTCTGTATTGAAACTTCGTCTTTGAAGGTTTTTTTTTTTTTTTTGATAGAGATGGAATTTGGAAATAAAATCCCAAAATTTA
Organism: Adansonia rubrostipa; assembly: GCA_038381775.1. NCBI lineage: Eukaryota > Viridiplantae > Streptophyta > Magnoliopsida > Malvales > Malvaceae > Adansonia > Adansonia rubrostipa. The sequence continues at coordinate 6,313,910 of JBBYHM010000020.1, read as the reverse complement.
GAGTTAAGAACTAATACACTGTGTGTATATATATACATATATATAGGTGTGTGTGTGGACTTGCTTCTCACAGTTTGCAATGCCCAAAGCCCAGATGCTACATTTAAACATGGACAGCTAATTGGAACCAACTCATGACTTATACTTCCGCTATGATCCTACTTAATAAATATTTAGGCTTCATAATGTTGTTTATATAAGATGTTAATCTAATAGTTCTGTAAACTACACCTTACAATACACCATAATTATGTTACTCAAATTCAAATATATTAAATGTGATAAGTATTTATTCAGTATAAATATATTTAATTTTTTAAAATTTTTATATATTTAAAAAATATATATTACATATAAATATTAAATATTAATACTTTTAAACGAAAAATCAAAGTAGAGCTACCGTGCGACACATATTTTGGACATCTGTCAAAATCCGTAGACGTATTGCCTACATCATGAGCATGAATTACACTTTTACCTTGATACCTTATTTACTATTAAGACTGCTCTTACAGGTCATATATTATCCATCCATCAACCATTGGGCATTTTGTTCTGATTGATACTAGGTTTTGCATAATTAATATAAACAATAAATTTACTTAATAAAAACCTTTAAATAAAATTAAAATTTTAAGGTATAAATTAACTAAATCTTATTGATATTCTAATAAAAATATTTAAAATGAAATTTGAAATATAATAAACAAAATATGTATTTTCATCTATAAAAATCTTATTAACATAAGTACTTTTATATATAATGTAAATAAATAATTTTAAAAAATTTTATTTTTATGATAAAAATGAAAAACAAAAGGGAAAAAGCCTTCTTAAAGTATACATTTATATCTTTACATGATCTAAATTTATAATAAAGTTTTTAATTTAATGTAATTTTATTATTTTACTATTAATTTCAAAATAAATTTATCATCCTATCTCAACTTTTAAAGCAATCTAAACAAGAAACAATATGAATAGAAAAAACACAATGAAAAAAAATAGCGAAATTATCCCTTTCATTTTATTATACAGTGATAAATTATCACCTTACAGCTAGCAGATGGGCATTTCAGATTTGTCTCTAGCTTTCGAGAGTTGTCATTTGGCTTTGTTCTTAAGCCCTTTAACTCATTCAACAAAAAGAGGGAAAGCTTTACTCTTTAGCGTGAGAGAGGAAGGAAGTGGAGCATTAACAAAAGTTGGGAGCTTGAAAGTTGGTAGGCTATGGATATCAAAGAAAGCTAAGGAAGAGTTCCCTGACATTACTGAAGACCTCAATGTAAGTAAAGTTTTTGTTTTCTCTTTGTTTTTGCTTTTGCTTTGTATTGAATATTGTGTTAGTGTTTCAGAGATGGGTTATGAAATAAATGGAAACATATTTGAAGAAGGGATTATTAGATGAAAATGAAAAGCTACATACCAACATGTTCGATTGGTGTTATAGTTTGGTTCCCCATTTTTGCTTTGAAAAGTGTGTAGGTCGTGTGTAAACACACACACACACACACACGCACATACATATCTCTATTTTTAGATGATAAGGGATTACATTTTGCCTTGAAAGAGTTCTTTTTCTTTTTTAAGGGTAATCTCTTGGAAGTGATTTTATTTTTCGTAGTTTCTTATAGTTTGGGGCCATGAGGGATTGAGGGTGTTGGTTGGGGGGTGGGATTGCCTTAATATCAAAGTTTTCCCATAAGTTTGTCTTTTCTATTTTCCAGAGTGACTCTGGATTTTTAGAACGAAGTTCAGTTCATTAACATATGTTGTTTAAACATTTTAGTTTCCTAAATTTTATGGTACCAAGCTCCAGAACAGCTTCTGATCGTAAAGTTATTGCATCTTGTCGGTTTATAGTTGCGAAAAGGCATCTCTGATTTGAACTTTAAGAAGATTCATTAAAGTTTTTATGCAACGTATGTTCGTCGAATAAATGAATTGAATATTTTGAGTACGAAGGGACTTTCTTTAAAATCATTTTTAATCAGTTTATCTTATCCTCCTAATGTGTCACGAAAAGAAGATTAGTACTAACATCAACATTGAAACATGCTTGTTAATGTCATTATCTTAAATATAAAGTTGATGCTCTTTCACCTTTCTGTTTCTCCGACATGTTATTTACTTCATACATTCTCAACTACTGTTGAAGAGAAGGCGAAATGGATTTTCAACAAACTGAAAGGTGCATAACTGTACATGCTTACCCCTGTTTGCTTGTATTAGTTAGTGTGGTGGAGCGTAGACAGTGTAACAAGTGATCCTATATTTGTCCACTAAGAAAAGTCATAGTGCCTAATTATTTGTACTCTTGAAATGCTTTGCAACGCCTAATAGGTAGATCTGCATTCCTCCCGAAAAGGAGATCAGAAGCTCGAGTGCTTCTCTCCCATTCGACTATTATTATAGGGAAAAAGAATGCGAAGGCTTTGCCTTCGACTTTTACTGTATCTTGGAAGTTACATTTCCTACCACTTGCGTGAAAATTGATACTTGTCAATGATGCTAAATATCATCAATCTCTGGATAGGAATACAAACTAGAAATCTGGTGTGACAATCAACTATCAAATAGGTGCATTATAATAGACCTCTGTCTGAATGTAGCAATATATCTTCATTTGTGTGATGTTCAATCTGTGGTTAAAATCGTCCTCTGGCAAGCCTCTTGTTTTGCAGGATGGTTATTAATTGAATCATTCTTTTGAGAACAATGTTATGCATACTTGGCAGTGCTTGCTTTCATGAATACAACGACAATGCAAAAAAATAACTTCTCGTATATCTCTCCATCAAATAATGCTTTTACTGATCTTGGGCAAATTTATTCTCTTCCGGAGAATCATTAGGTCTTTTCATTCTATAAGTTCTTACCTATCTGATGTTGTTCCTCCAACAGGAAAGCAACTAAAAAGCTTGCCGGATCTCCTCCGAGACTACAATTTACCACCAGGCCTCTTTCCCCAGAATGTTGTCTGTTATGAATTTGACGAATCAAAGGACAAGCTTATTGTTTACTTGTCGTCTCCATGTGAGGCCAGCTTCAAGGATTCCTCGGTAGTAAGTTATGCTACCCGCGTGAAAGGATTTCTCCTTAAGGAAAGCTCACTGGCATTGAGGGAATGAAGACAAAGATCCTGGTTTGGGTTAAAGTCACAAGTGTAGCAGTTGAAGGCTATAAGTCCGACAAAGTGTGGTTTACTGCAGGAGTTAAGAAGTCGAGGCCCAATGATGCTTATGAAACACCCTGGGATGCGGTCAGAGTTGATGAATTTTGAGTACAGAATCAATGTTCTTTTTTTCTTTTTTTTTTGGGGTGGGGGGGGGGGGGTGGTAGGGCATAATTGCTGCGAGTTATTTACTTCTGTAAAATATACATTTCCCACGAGATAAATCTCCTTTAAGAGTACCTTGTTTTAGACTTTAATGGCAGAATTGCATCCTTCAATCGATACGCTTCACCCCTCAAACTGAAAATAAGAAAAAAAAAAAATTATCGATGCGACGATTTGAATATAAATCAATTTTATTGCTCTTTGGCTCCGAAATCCTGGTTACCATTCGTATAACCACTTCAAAACTCAGCCTCAACTATCCGCAGCGATTTAAGTTCAGTCCTTATAGAGCTCTGGGAGGTTTACCAGTAATACAAGTAATCATTCTTTTAATTTCATCACACCCAGTAGGCAAGAACAGGAGCATGTCCACATTCCTTGTAAACACTAATATGCTTTCAATAAATTCAAAAGCTAAATATGCATACATACATATATACATATACGCATACATATTATCAGTTTCTGATACACTTTTAGCACAAAAATCAGATTTTCTGATACATAAAAATGTTACTATTAGAATATAAACTAGAAACTGTATCTTGGTTGCCTGCTGCAGATGAGTTATTACAAATAATTGATGTGCCATAAATTGGAGAAAGAATACATGTCAAACCAATTTTCCTGTCTCTTTTGGTTATAAACTGCTTAATTTTTGCTACAGTAACCAATTTGCCTATACTGACTTCATCATCAGTTTGCCAAATCACAGAGAAACTCCAGTTGATTCACGGACAATCTCGTATATTGCTATTACATTCTCAATAGTCAACAAGAAAATGATACACCATTCCAAGAGATCGGACCGTCTATTTTGGATAACTTCTTGAAGAAAATGAATGTTATGCTGCAATAAATTAAGGTAAATGTTAAATTTAAGAATACTAAAATTTATTACATAGACGGAAGATAAAGCTTTGAGGTCACCTGAAGCTCTAACATTAAATGACTCTGTAGAAACTAGATATTGCTTCATGTATCAATAATTTACTGTTTTAATGGAGGTGTTCATGGAGCCGCACCTTTGTGCATTTCAACCTATTGAATAAATTACAATTTTAACACCCAAACTCCTGATAAAATGTCTGTTTATCCAACTTCAAATTTAAAGAAATTCATTTGCCGTCAGCCATGCATTTTGTTCCTGATGTAATAATTCTGTTTATATCCTTTTTTCTTGTATGCTTAAATGCCATCATCTTTTAGTTTGAAAAAAATTGCTTTGAAATTCAACAGGGACCAAATTCTATGAGCGTAAACGAAACACATGGGTACCTCCACAAATTTTAGCTTGAAATCCAGATTCCCAAAGCGTTGTGCCACCTCATACTCCTCCCGAAGGTACTCATATATTTGAGCATATTTTGCTTCTCTCCAAGCAATTTCTGATCTGGATAATAAAACAAAACCAACAAGTATCAGGTGCTGCTAGACATTTGCTTACAGTCCAACTCATGCATATGATGATCGGTTCAAATGCATTAATCAATTAGAAATTAACAAGAAATGAAAGTTGCCATTCCTAATTCTTGAGACTAACTTAAGACAATAACATTTCTATGTAAGACAAGTCATGTTGCCATACTCTAAAACATTGTGTAAGGCAAGTAATGTTGCCAGAGATATTACCTCTCAAAAAGGCCAACTTTAAGAATTACATCGGCCAAATTTGAATTGGCTTTTCCAACGAGTTTAATGAGCTTTGTCCTATCCATTGTGAAAGTTCCAGTCTTTTCCATTGCACGATTTATATTGGCAAACTCTTCAACCATCCCATCAACCTGAGAGAGACGGGGAGAGGGACCATATTCAGTCTCCACAGGTAATACCTAACAGCCTCTCAAGCTGGGAATCTTTTTGAACGAGCAGTATGGTAGTCAAAAAGTAAGAAAACACCTTCTTTCCTTGTGAATTACGAAATATTTACACTATTTATGCTTCTATGGAAATTAATTGAAGTACCTGTGAAACAAAATAATCCAGTGCGATGCTTTGACCGAGAACACTTCCAATAATGCGGATACTATCAGTGTCCAAAGTTTTGAGAACAATATAGTCCGGTCCTCCCTGCATATCCTTAGTCAACAGTGGCTGCTCTTTTACAGTATAATCTAATGCAAAAAATCAAGCAAAAAAGGGAAAATTAGTTTGTGATGACCATCCAAACTGCCGGATAATCTAAATCCTCATCTGTTATCATGACAAAAATTATAAAGGATCGTGGGAGAAATAGGATAAATCTCTTCTACATAAACATATTTTTTACTCAAAGACCTCATATTCTTTTGTAAATATGATATAGTATGCACTAGTACATCTAAAGCATATAGTTTAGAGCGTCACTTGAGCAGTTTAAACCAAAGAACCAATCAATGTGGCCAACATTTTGGCCACTCTCTCTTCTGATGACACTAACCTTCACTGTTTATGAATAACCTTCACTGTTTATGGCCATGGGTCAATGATAGCAAATAATATAAATATAAGAGAAAGGCATTTTCAGGCACACAAAAATATCAGAACTGACGTAGCATAGGATACTAAATGTAACCCACCCAAAAAGGAAAGAAAAAGGTAGTAAAGGAATTTACCATCCTTCCTAATTTCTGTAAGCAATCCAGAAGCGTGTCTCCGAACTATTTCGAGGTGGCTTTCAACTTCATGGTCCTCAATGTTAAACAAGACAGCAGATCCATACTGAAAAACAACCATGTAACGACAGCTGCTAGCTTTGTCTTTCATTCCAAGTGCCTAAAGCCAAAGAGGTGATGGAGAAAAGATATTATTCAATCAAACAATACCAAAAGCTATTCGCAATGCAGATTTCCTACAAAAAAAGGAAAAAAAAAAAAAAAAAGAAAAATACTTCAGCCTAACATGTTACTCAGCTCATAACATTCTTAACGCCACCAAATATGTAACTTCGTTAATATAATAGCGAGAGGAAAGAAGTACTGGACACTAAAGATAAACGTATCCCAAAGAAAGAAGAATGAAATGCTAAGGAAACAATCATAATCAAATTTCAACATGGCAAAGAATACTCTCTCGTAAGCATGTTCATTACAAAAAGAAGTTGTTTATCATAGATCAGCCTTAGAGCTAGGCATTCGTAGGAAGGAATTACTTCGGCTACCAATTCAACAACAATAATTTTCTCAATGTTCAGTAAAATGACACCAAGAAAAATCTCCTTTAACAACAAATTGCGACACAGTGGGAACATAACTTCGTATGGATAAGTTTAATTGAAGTTGAAAGAACAACATCGTCTGTTAAAAATCTTACAGTAATATCTGCAGGGAAATCACAATATCTGAGGGCAATATAATTTGATGAACGAGAAGAAGGAGGTACAATGTTGCTTAAATTCTCAGCTTGCATACTCTTCAAATCGATACTGCAAAAACCATAAGTCTGAGAAAAGCCAACCCACCAACAACAGAAAAGCAATATACCAAAATGTAACAAAAGCAAAGGCATTAAGTCAACAAACTACAATATATATATATATATATATATATATATATATATATCTCTTATATTGAGTCACCATTGAACTACAAATATAATATCGAGAAACACCCAAGCTTCAAATTTTGAAAAATTTAATACAATATCAGGAAGCGAACCTGGTGCACAAGAAATAAGCTTTTATGGGAATCTTGCCGATTTCCTCTTCTTCTTCTTCTTCTGGGGAAAAAAACCCATGATTGTGGTGGGACAATTCAGGAGACACGTGATCAGAATCGCTGGTAAAAACGGAAACCTGATATGGGAGAGCCGAGAAATGTCTTGTAAAGTAAAAGCGAAGAACTGGGTTTGAAGAAAGGGATCGGAAAAGAGGCTTGGGTGGTTTGGGAGGAAGAGAACGGCCAAGGAATTTATGAGAAGAGAAGGGTATTTTCAAGCGGTTGGAGAGAATTGAAGTAGCTGCTCTCCATCTACCCATTCACTGGGGAAAAAGTTAAGGAAAAAAAAAGAATGGGAAACTTCTTTTATTTCTAATTTGTTAAATTAAAATACAAATCCTTGTTCCGTGATCGACTCATGGACTTTGTGCCGGATTTTCTAGGGTTTTTGCCGATTTCTCTCTTCCTCTCACTCTATCTCTCTCTCCCTCCCCTCCAATATTTTGGCGTTCAGAATTTTTGGTTTATAATACCAAGTTATTATTATTATTATTATTATTATTATTATTATATGTTTCAACTCAATTAAAATTAAAAAATATAAAGTTTTAAGTATTTAAATTTACAATACTAAAATATCTCTTAAATTAATCTAAATATAATAAATTATTATATCAATTTTATATTTAATAATACATAATAATATCAAATTTTTACATTCATAAATATTTAAATTTATAGTGACTATTATTATAATTTACATTTATATTTTTCTCTCATTTTTTTCATTGATTTTTTTTTTATATTTCATTTTATAATTTTGAATATTTACTATCAAATTTGGCCCAAAAATACCAAATTCATAAATTAAATTCAAATTATTATATATTACTTGAAGTTTTTTATATTTTAATATAATATAAAGGTATGAATTATGAATTTTGTATCCTTAAAATTTTAGATTTACTTTTAATTCTATTAACAAAATTCTAATTAAATAAGTTCTCTGGCTTGCTTTTATGATGACAGATAAATATACAAAAGAGTGGTTTTGGCATTTTGAGAGTTTAGAACATTAAGCTTCCCGCCGATTTGCTTCAAAGCTGCCGGCTATTATTATTCGCTTAAAAATTTAGTTGCCTTTTCTAGCTTTCCCTTCTCCGTATTGCACCGGGGTTTCCCTTGTTTTTGTTAACTTTAAACATTCGGAGAAGTTCAATCGGCTGGCCTTGAACAGGTGAGCGACATTCGCGTTCAAAGGCACTCACTTTTTTACCTACTAAATACCAAAAAAAAAAAAAAAAAAAGGCTTATGCGTTTCAGTCGTTCGATGAAATGCCTAAAACAGAATTGTCGCAGAACCCCCCAGTTGAAGACGAGTTATTTTTTTACTGGGCTGAAGAAATGGACAGCTTGCGCCAGGACAAAATACAGAAATTTGAAGAATTTGTTGATCGCCGCCTTAAACCAGATCTTGTTCGTGCTATTGCTTAACGGTAGGAAAAACAACTTTTCCTTGTCTTTCTCTACTAATATTAGTTTGATTTTCTTTTTTATATTTGAACAGCTCAAAAAAAAAAAAGGAATACCATCATTGCTGATCATATTTCCCCCCATACTTTTGCAGGGACAAGGTTTTTGACCAGCAAAAAACTTTGTATCCTTTTCTGTAGTCAGAGATGAATTTGTTCTTTTTAAATAATAATGACACACCTTGCGAATTTCCAATGTTTTTTTTTTTTTTTTTTTTTTAAATTTGGCTATGCTTTTCCCGTGTTCAAAGATTTTTGCTTTGTATCTGTTTACTTTGACACTTTGTCATGTAGCCCAGATTTGCGAAAGAAAATAGAAAATTTAGAGAAAAACATTGTAACTAGTCTTCGGACATGGTTAATCTTGGGTCTGAAGTATACATGCAAGCAGAAGTGTAAGTATTCCTTGTCTGTTGTTCTTGGTGTCTCATCATGCACTTATTTTAGTTTTGCATATATGGTAGCGTTTTTCACGTTGTCATAATATTCATTTTAGCTAATAGGCCTTCTAATTGCTGCCATCACGAAATAGGATTGTTCATGTTTTATATGCCCTTCGCATGTTTTTGGTTTATTCGGTAAGCATGTATGCAATGCATGGTTAAACTTAGATTTTTGTTGAACTTTGTGATTAAAGTGGGTTTTGATTTAAGACTTTTGTCCTACTATGTTCAATCCGTCATTCATTTTATTATTTTTACTTTTCTTCGACGTGCATGAGCTCATGGTGTTTTGGGGGCTTCCTCTTCATGTCTACAGTCCAGATACACAACACATATTTGTGGATATTGGGCTAGGATTTCATGTGGAGTTCACCTGGTCAGAAGCATTAAATTTCATCTCATTGAGGGAGGAAAAGTTGAAAAGGTATATGATTTTTCTTAAATTGATCAAGTACTTCTCGCAACCTGTTTGTTTCTAATCAGTCAGATAGAAATGCTATGAATCATATACACACAACTGCAGGTTTGCGAAGGAATTCGAGAGTTGCTTCAGATTCCGGAAGACAAAACTGTCGAAAAGCGCCTTTTTAGCATTAAAAAAAAAAAGAAAGAAAAGAAAAAAGCAAAGGCGGAATAGAATGGATGATTTTGATAAATGCTTCTTCCTTTTGTCATATTCCTACCAGTTAGGGGTGGTAACTGTTAGGTTTGATTTTAAAAAAAATTATAGTTAACGTGCGGTATTTTATTTTATTTTTTTGTTTAAAAAACACATTGAAACCAAACTAAATATCATGTGTAATTGAATCTATCCAAACAAAATTTATCAGTTTAGATCAATTTAATCAATCAGTTTTTTAAATTTTACTTACTAATTAAGAAATAAATTATTTATTTGTATATTATATAAAATTAAAAAATAATTAAAAATATAAATTAATTTGAATAATTAAAGTTTTTTAACATATAAATAAACAATTAAATCAAAATTGAATATTTAATTATTATTTAAATTAAAATCGAATTAAAGTCGACAAAAGTTGAATTGAAACTAAATTGAATGATACACTTTGAATCTGTTTTTGCTACGAGCAATAGCATGTCCAAGTCCAAAACTGAGAAAGTTGAGAATGAGAGTGGGCGGCAGGACAGGGCTTTTGTTGGGTTTAGGTTGAGAACTTTAGAAATTTAACTTTTGATACTCAAACCCAACCCTAGCCCATCATAATTGCAAGACGGATGGAGCTAAATTTGCTGAATTCGTCGTGAATTGGACTTATTGAAAGTGGTGTTAAAACAGTTTGCAAGTTTTATGTAAGTATTTTTGAATATTAACATAGCTTTTGCTTTTTATGATGAATATGTAAAGAAAAACAAAAAGGAGTATTTACCAATTAAAGTATTCAACACCCAAATCGACTTGGGGGAATGTGTTTTAAAAATTTTTTTTAAAATTTTTTACTATATTATCAAAAGAAAAGGAAAAAAAAAAGAACATAATTGTCAGATAAAATAACATATCATCACCTAACAATATTTATAACCTATTTTTAAGTTGGCAAATGTTATCCAATATCTATAGGCATTTGCTAACAAATAAAAGGGGAAAGATACTTATAATTATTATAATATTTTTTTTGAATTTTTTTGAAAGCAATTGATTAAATATAATTTTTTTTCTAAAATAATAAGATATTAATGGATATCTATATACATTCGTTAACCAGATCTTTTTACATTTTGTTACTTAATTTATTAAAATTTTGAAGATTTAAGTAGAGTTACCATTGATTACCAAGAGACAAATAAGACATTAGACATGTTCAATTGTCTATGCATCGGGTCGGTTTGAATAAGATCCAAGTCAATGGTAATGAGTCTTTTAAAGTCTGATAGTGAAATATAAGCAAAATTATATATTTGGACAACCATATAAAACACTATTTAAGACAACCATAGTTTTGTATACATAGAGATCGATATCTACTAAAAAAATCAACCCATCCTAGGAATGATCACTTCCTTTAAACAAATTATATTACTAATAATATAATAATTTGGGTCGAAAACACCGTACTCAAAACTGGGCCGTTTTAAAAACCTTCTTTTCCACATGTCTATGAGAAATCCAAGTAAAACTCTCTCTTGGGGAGGGATGGGATTTAAGAAGTCGATTTAAGACCCCAACTGTCATTAGGAGGAGAGGATGGATTCTGACCGTTGGATCATCAATCAAATCTAGGTTGCTGACAAATCATGAAAATGGGGGGAGGGATTTGATGTGATGTGACCAGTAATCTCTTTTTCGTTTGATGTTTGGTTCTTCAACAGTATTTAGCAGTATTTAGAAGTAGTACTAGTGGCAGTGGGGAGTATCGCTTTGTATCAGACCAACATCAAGAATGGAAATGGAATAATGAATCAAAAAAAAAGGAAAAAGAAAGGAATGAATAATAAATAAGGTTCCATCACCGACAGAATGAATCAAATCCCCACCGCCCTAATCCCCTATCAAACTATCAGCTCACTTGGACTCGTACACTTGAATTATTCGGATCCCCCAACATACTTTCGACCATATGATATTTATCATAATAATAATATTAATAAATATTAACAGTAAATATATATTTTTTAAACTTAATTGACTTGCAAAATAAAGGAGGGAGAAGCCGTCTAAGTTCTGACTTGATGTTATTGGCCCAACTTTGTAGATGTCATGAGCCAATCTTGTAAAGGAGCATAAACGAGAAATCATGAGACGATAGAGATCTTGTACTTAGGACAGCTTAGTTCATCACATTGAATTTATTCATGAGTTAAATTATTTAATAAATTATATTTATATAAATTAATTTTTAAATAAAAATTATAATAATTTAATTAATTTAAATTTAAATTATTATTTAATATTAAAATAATATTTTTATTTAAATTTAATTATAAAAATATATAAATATTAATATAAAAATAATATTTTTAATTATATATAATAATTAATAAAATAAACTTTCAAGGAATTTGAATAGATTGAATTTAAACATTATCAAAAAAATAAAAAATTTCGATGGCAGCTCATGTAAGCGAGTCTGGTTATAACCCGAACAATGGGTGCAACCACGTGTCACATACCTAGTGATTTAATAACTTTGTGTCTGGAAACCCATGAGCTGCAGAGTACTTTCTGTCCCTTGTTGCAGCAGTACTTTAAAGCCTAGCTGAACCATGCAGAGCATGAAAAAAAAAAAAAGGTAACGAAGAAAAAGAGAGAGAGAGAGAGAGAGAGAGAGAAAGATGACGAGACAAAAGGCAAAGTCGAAAGTCAGACCTCAGTGTGCTTTTTCTTCAAACCCCGAATTTTTTCTTGGCGTTTGTTTTGTTTGTTTGTTCTTTTCCCTCTCCTTTCTCATCTCTCCCTTTCTGCCTCACAAAAGCTGTCTCGGTTTTGTACTATATTTTGATTTTGATACTATTATTCAATAATTTAAATTATAATCACAATATATTTTTAATTAAATTATATTTATTGTATCATTATCAATCATAATATATATTATTAATGAATAACTGAATATCAAGAACAAATCATTAAAGTTATAAAATAATGACACCATGATATTATTGTACAGGAAATTTGTAATCCCTCATTGCTGATGCTGATGCTGATGCATGCGCATGGGAACTGAAGAAAAAAATGGTTGCAGAAATACTAGTAATAGCAGACTCAGAGTAGGAGTGGAAGAACATGCAGTGGCACATGCAAATGCCTAATATTGCCTTTAGATTCCACCTCCTAATACTATACTATACTTGCCTTTCAATTATCATGTGTCATATCCTTTTATCCGTTCGAAACCTGTTTTTGGTCTATTTTTTTTTTTTGGATTTTTGAATTCTTTTTTATCTGATTTCAAGGTAAAAATTAATAATTACTGCATGAAAAAAAATTTCATAAAAATAATGAAAATCTTTTATATAATGATAAAATGACTGTTTTCTTCAATTGTATTTTCAGGGCATGCTAGTGATACCAAAAACTCATTGCAGTCGAGTTCTAACCATTCATTACTTACTCCTTTTAGTTTATATATCATACATAATTTTATTGTGATTCAACTAATCCATGAGCTGTCTGCAATTATTTGCAAGTCAAATTAAACACCTGGATTTTAGAATTATTAAGATTTATGTTATTACATATCCATATCTAGCACATATAAAAATATAAATGTAAAAAGTATTAAAAGTATCCACATTCGGCATTTGCTATGGATTAAGATATTTTTGGAGCTTCTTCTACTTGTTAGCCAGAGCAGATTAAACTTCTGTCCTTTTGGAACAATGGAAAGGAAAAGAGGTTATTCCTTTAAAGTTCAAACTACATACATATATATATAATTAATGTCTAAACCAACCAAAAATTTTCATGAAAGACGTTTACAATGAAATTGAAGATTCGTCACTTTGCCGCTATGAGGAATTGAGGATTGTACAACAATTTGCAGGATCAAATCAAGCTACTAAGTATATATATACGTGTGTGTGTGTGTGTGTGTATTGGAGCATTCCTTCAAGTTGTAAATCATAGAAACTGGCTAGCTAAAGTGATATTGGACTTTCATCCACTGCACTAAATCTATGATTGCTAGGAATATAATTATGCAGTATGAAGATGATATAATTCAAGAATTACTGACATGCAAGGCTCCTGTGATAGTTTAGCAGTAAAACATGAGTTTCTTAACATTCTCACTTAGTTCTGGTAAAGGTGCTGCCTTCGGAGGAGCTGCACGAGAGATTGTGGAAGAACTTCTCGTACAAGATACAGACTCCGAGCGCTCAAGGTAAAGCCTTCCCCTATATGCAGCCAGGTGGGCATAGTAAGCAGGCGGCACCAAAGAAACCGGCTTGGTGCATCTTACAAACGTGTAGCATAGGTTGTAAACCAGCTTCTGCAGTTCATCAGAAGTGAATTGGTTTTCATCCCACAAGACATGGTAATGGGTTGGGCGGCTCGTACCCTTCACCCCCCAATGACTACAAAGATAGAAATCGAATTCCCTCGGATGAGTTATCACAGTATCCACTACAGTCCCTGGGGGGATATTATCATCAAAAGGTTGCGGGGAAGAAGGATCGATTTCCAATGGAAACAACCTTGTATGATGCCTTTTCTGAACAACAGCAAAAGTAATGGGAGGTTTATATCCTGGAAACCCTGCACAAGCTTCTTTAACAGCTTGCAGTTCCTCTTTAAGCACTTTGTGGAATTGAGTTTCGCTTACGCCATCCCTGAAGAAGATTATTCTCTTGGGCAGTTTGTTTACTTCTTGGTAGAAGTCATCCAGTAACTCCCCTACCATTGCAGCAAGATCCTGGATAATTTCTTGTCGATGTGTTTGAGATCTCATTCTAGATACATACTTGTTTGCGGCAGGCCAGTTCATGCTACCAACCACAGCAGCAACGGATGGACTGAAATCATCAAGTGGGTGCGGATGAGTCACATCGGCACCCATAAAGATCACGGGCTCATCAAGCTGGAGAAGACGTGGAATCTGAGAAGGTAACGAGTTGTACAAAGCAACTGTGCAACCTCCAACTTTGGCATTTATCTTCAGGGCTAAATTTGCGAGAAATTGTGAACTCAATTTACCAAGATTTGGATACAAGCAGCACTGGCTCACAACTCCCACGCTCGTCTCTGCTATACGCTTCAAATCTGCATACCCTTTGTGCTTTTTCTCCATTAAACATATGAGCAGCTGGAGATTGCTTGATGCAGCTCTGTGGATTTTCTTGAGCTTAGATTCCAAAAGTGTCACATTACTAAGCACCTGGGTTGATTCAAATTGGGGGCTGACAATTGTGCTTTTGTTAAGAAAGATACCTAGCTGCTCACACCTTTGAGATAGCTGGTTTATGAATTTTGGGATGTTAGACATTTGATCAGCGGTGCCCCCAAAACTTATAAGCGCCCATCGATCTATTCGCATTCCCTGAAAGACATGGCTCTCTAGAAGGTTCCACTGCCGATCACGGCGGGAAGGAGTAATATTTCTTATGTGTCCACCATCACCAAGCTTGAGCTTGGGAGGTTGAAGAATTCTCCCATTCAACCGAGTCATTTCTCTTGAAACATGGAGCTTAAATTCTTCTGCCTGGTTGTCACTGTCAAGAAATGGTGCAAATCCTTAGAAGCATAAAACGTGAAAATTTTTAAAACAGTAGATCAAAGATAATCAAGATAATATAATGAATCTCTTCCAAAGTGCAATCTAACGTTACCTTGTAGGCCCTACTGGTCCTCTCATGATTCCATCAATTATGGCTTTTCGTTCTTTCGGTCTCTGGCAGCCCATTTTAAGAATCCTTGCAGTTTGATCATCTGAAAGCTTCCCCAGAAATTTCTGGCCCTCACAAATTATACAAAGCTCCATAGGAAGATAGCATGGCTTGCTCCTACTGATTTGCAAGCATGGCAAATTCCGGAACTGTATATCGTAATTGTAGTGATCCTTAAAGTAATTAACAAGCCTCAAATTCCTCCCACCCCTGTCTGGGAAGTAAAGATTTTCAGTAGTTTCTTCAGTTAAACCATGAACTCTGTATCTTTGAACCGTTTCTCTATGGCAAACAAAAACTCTGATATTTCTCAATGCCTTCTCTACTTCTTTCCTTTCTTCATCACTCAAACTCCTCGTTTTCCTTTGCGAAAGGTCTCGAAGAAAGTCCAGCCGCTTCTGCAAGTAAGGGATAATTCCAATACTCTCATGGAAGGCAGTGATGGAGAAATCAACATTGAGAGCTAGTCCTTGTTGTGTCGGTCGAAGACTCTGAAAGAAACCTCTCCATCCAATAGCTCCTCCTCCAATTTCCTTAGTACCACCCATTGAACTCGAATAAAATGACCTACCTACAGATATACACTTCTCCATTGGACTCTCCCTAAGAACAACATCCAAAGCATGGAGATAATCCTGAGGGAGTGGGATCCAATCATCACCTTCCTTGCTCAAGTAACTACTCAAATCCTTTCCATCAAACTTTGAAACGTGTTTGATATTAATTCGAAATACCTTAAGCTGATTCTGCTTCTGTTGGAAGCAATTCAATTTCCCAAAAGGCACACTTGACTTGGTGGAGGGTATTGGGAGACTAATAAAGAACTCAAGCTTATCATTTTGGAATTCAACAGCGCTGTAAATGTTCTTTCTGCCATCATATGCTGGATGAGCACCAGAAAGTAAACCTGAGTTGTTTTCTACCAGTTTCTGTTTGATCATCCTAGCAACCTCCTTAGAGGGATTAGGAGATATTTCAACATTATAATGGTAAATTTTTAGTGAGGGGTCAAATTTTACTAGAAAGTGGTTGGCAAGGAGAGTGATTACTGGCCCTTCTACCCCACCAGAATCTGGTCTCCTAGCGGCCACTAGTGCTTCCTTTGCAGTACTCCTGATCTTCCTTCCATTACTTCCTTTAAAACTTGTTCTCCCATGAATCCCCTCTGGAGCTGCTTGGATTGTTAAAAGAGAAAAGTTAATGACTTGAATATAACTACTTTGATATAAAGTTTTGGATAAAAATAAACTAAAAGAGGATGAATACTTGAAGCTTCTATAATCAATAAACTCCAAGAGTTTCAAATATAAGAATTAACAAGCTATATCATTTCAGGCTATAAAATTTTCATTTTTGCATATAAATAAACATGAAAGAGGTACAAGGAAAGACATTGGAACACAAGAATATAACAAAGATTCTATTTTTAATCTGTTTCGTTGAACAAGACCCTTTTATAATCCTTCTAAAAAAATCCACTATGACCTTAAAATGATATACATGCAGAGGAAAAATGAAAAAAGAACAAATTAAACTATTGGAGTCACCTTTTGCCATTGTTACAACTGGGACTTGGGCATCAGCGTCAGAGGAGGTGGCAAGAGGAGGATTATTAACTGTACCTGAAAGCTTCTGCAAATGGGTTTTTGTTTGAAAGGTTTGGTTTTGAAAGAAAGGTGGAGTTAAAGCTAGCTGCAAAGGTATTGGAGGAGGTAAAGGAAGCAAAGCAGGGTAACTTTGGAACTGGTTTTGGTTAAAGAACCCAAAGTGAGTTGAGTATTGCAACAATGGGTGCTGCTGGTAATGATGCTTATGAGGGTTGGTTCTTCCCTTAAAAGTCCTGGTTTTGCTGGTGCATTTACTGTTCACATGGTGTTCATCTGTTTCTTCCATTGCTTGGTTGTGCAAAGAAACCAAAACTTTGACAGATAAATATGGGGGCTTTGGAAGAAGATATGGAGAAGTGTTTTCAGCTGAAACTGTAGTTATTGCAGAAAGAGAGATTGGGTGAGTGGCAGAGGTTCTCTCTTTGTGTCTGGTTCTAACTCATAAGGAGGCTTGATGCTGATGAAATTCGAAGATAAAAGGGGCAGCCTAGGCTTGCCTTATAAAAGAAACTGAATAGGCCATAATCAAAGAAAGGGGTAAGCCTCTTTGGCATTTTTTTTTTGGCAGTGTTTCAAAGAGCATTACAGATTTTAGGCTACTGATATACCCTTTAATGATCCATTGATTTCCTGTCAAACGCTTGAGGCTACTCTAGCCTTTTCCCCCTCTTCTAAATATTTTTATTTATTTTTCTTTGAATTTCTTTCAAAGTCAAATGAAGTAGGGAAAATGTACATTAATAAAAATTAAATTTGGGGGAAACCTTAGCTGATAGTGATTGGACATGGAATTGGTAATTGGTCAAATTCTTCGTTTTTGGGATATGATTTTAGTAACGCTGTTGAATATTAACAGCATCATTGTTATGTTAATCATAGTCATCATTTCCATCACACTTGTTCAAGATCAATGAATAAAGCTCATGTTATAAGCATGTCCGTTCAGACTAAGTTAAACAATAACCTATAGGAAATAGGAAAAATAAAATAAAGGATTTGCAAACTAACAATTAGTTGTTGATTTTTGTCCTATTTTTCACTTTATTAATCCTTTCAAATTAAAAGGTGAGAGCTTCATTTGATATAATATGTGTCCGTTTGGTTTGATATTTTTCAGTTTAAAAGCTTTTATAAAAAATAAAAATTTTAAAAATATTATCTGATAATTTTATTTTTTTAAATTTTTTTATATAAATATTAAGTTATATTATATTGAACGAGAATATTTTTGAAACAAAGATAAAATTTATGTAAAGTTAACTTATTTTTAATAAGCTTCTATGTTTAGATTTTTTAAGTTTTTTTTTTTGTTCATTAAAAAAAAGTTAAACTTTTTTTTTGGGTTCATTAAAAAAACTTATTTAACCTGATTTTTAATTTTTTTTAAAAGTTTTTAAGCAAAAAAAAAAAAAACCTAAGCCAAATAGGCAAAAGTATAAGAATTTATTTTAAAAAATAAATAATTTAATAATTTTTTAGTATTTCAGCCATATTAATTCTAAAGAGGAAATGCTAAGTAGGTTAGCCATATTCATTCTATTTAGAAAAATTAAAAAAAAAATGTAAATTGTTTATATACAATCGATCAATCTAATTAGGTGTACTTTGAATAAAAATTTTTGTTTCGTTTAACATAAATCGGAAACAATAACTTAACCTTAATAAAATTGAAAATGAAGTCTCAAGTATATTCTACCGAATTTATCGTGACATAAGGTAGGATAGAGAGAATAGTATTTTACATGCTCACCAGTTATAAATAAATTTAAATATTTTAAATATAATACGATTATATAATATAAATATGATATAAAAATAATTAAAATATAATAAAAATATAATATAATATAAATACATGCCTGAACTATTTTTTGAAAGGCAAAAGTGAAAGCATTTTATTGAAAATGAAGAAATAGACAAAGCAGACTCCAATAATACTACTAAATCCCACTAATAAAATACAATATCATAGCCAAGCAATGAAAGCACCTAACTAGAGCTACGACTTATCTTGCTTGAATTATTAACATATTAAAATTTATATAAATATATAATATTTTAAATATAAATATGATATATAAAAGTATACAATAAAAATATACAAATTAATGGATCTAATTACGGGCAGCAAGCAAAGTTTGGCTTCAAATGCTCCAAGCGGGGTTCATCTACCCGACAGTTGACCTACAAATGAAGTTGGAGTCTTTTCTTTCTTGTTCATGTCTTCTAGCTAAAAAAGGCTCTGTAGTTGATTATCTATTGGTTATGTCATTAGTCAAATTCAAGTAAGTTTTGAATAAAAATAAGTGTTTCATATAAATATATTTAATTTTTAAATTTTTTATATATGTAAATGGTGATATTTTTATATCATATTAAAAAATTTATAAAATACGTGTGTTGAATATATGTGTATATATATATATATTAAAAAAATAAAAAATTTGAATAATAAAATACGATAGAGCTATGGTGTGCTTAGATACTCAATAATTTAGGATTAAGAATGAGAACCTTGTATCGTTTAGAGATGATTATGAGAATAGTAAAACACCTTTTAGACACAATCTGCCACTACCAGAAACAGTTTCGAGACTCTTAAAAAAGTTAAAAGGTCAAAACAATTGTCTTCAATTATTCATGTAAGCCAATAGATGAGAACGCAAATGTGTGCTTTCTTTGTCTTTTCTTACCTATTCTTTCCTCCAAAAACTGAACCTCCATTTTACATTTAAGAGATTTAAATTTGAAGATATAGATACGTTTTTAGTCGCATCAGAAAATTAAATTAAATTCATCCTATTGTATTCAGTGATCGTAAATGCATATTTTGATTGAGTCTCATCAAACACCCATCACCTCTGCTACTGCTAGCTTCCGGCTTTTGCCACATCTTTATTCAACATGAATAATGGTAGTGTAGGTGAGGGGATAAATGATAAAAAATTAATAATAATAAAACTCGAGGAATTCTTGTATTTGGGACGGTGGATTTCCATTTTTTAAAATTTTAAAAGGATAAACCCTAATGTTGGAATGTGATGATGAGACAATATGATTAATGTGGAGCCTTTGAATATTACGAGTTTTTTTTTTTTTTTAGATTTTGGACCACGTCATTCCCACTACATTCCTCCATTTGACAAAAGGATTGATCAGGCTATAATATTTTTCGAGTAATCAAATATGTTATTTGAATTTGATTAAATGTTATATGAATAATATTTAATTTTTTAATTTTTTTCATATATTCAAAAAATCATAATATGATACTTGCAATTCACCCAATCCTAAGCAAAGTTGCAATAATCCATGTCTTTTTCTTTACCTTTGTTTTTTTTCTCTTCCCTTTTCTCACTTCCATTATGATCAATAGCTACATAAACGTCTTTCAAGACATGAAGAGAAAGGGAAAACAACTACATGTGATGTGAGTTTAAAAGTTCATCGGTATTTCATCATATGCACATCATACTACAATTTTTTTCTTCTCCCCTTTTTTAATCTAACAACATATATATATATATATATATATGTGTGTGTGTATTGTGTCTTTTTTTTTTCTTATCAACATAATTAAAAAATATTCTAAAATTTTATATATAAATACAATAAAAATATTAAACATAATTATGTCATATATATATTTATGAGTTTTATATTTATTAAATTTATATTTATGTTAAAATTATCTCATATATATATATATATATATATATTTTGTCTTATACGTGGATTGGGTGGGAGACTTGTGGTGGTAAATTTGGTAGGTCAGTGTCGATGTATGCAAGGGCTCATTGACATAGTCCTACATTTATCATTAGGATAGAAAGAGCCAAATATAAATTAGAGACAAAAGGTCATATCATTATTCATTAGTGCTTTAGGTCATGTTTTATGTGACATAAACCATTTAAATTATTTAGCGGCTCAAGATATAAGACAAGCCAATGGGCAAAAGAGAATCAATGGATACGTAAGTGAAGAGGTGAAACATCCAAAGGTCATGCACACCTAAATATAATAATATCTAAGGAGATAAAAAAAAAATTAGTTTGATGGATACTTTTGTTATTAACTTATTAAAAAAATAAAACATAACAGTATTAATCAAACAAAGTTTAAGACAATTTATAAGTTTTCTATTTTTCTAGTACAACGATAGTAATAGGATTGAGATCAGAAAAGAGATTAAATATGTTAAAATTCAAACTATAAATTTACTAGTGATTACCTTTTAAATGACTAAACCAAGTGAACTAAGATTTGGATTCAATCCTCTAGCTTCAAGTTCTTGGCTTGATGGCACTAATACAGTCTGAGAAGCATGTAAATTAATTTCGATTTGATCAAATTTAAGCAACCATTTTTACTATCCCAAAATAAAAAAAAAAAATGTCTTTTATAATCCTAAATTTCATAACCTTTGCTATGCATGAGAATGAAATGGAGGATAATATAATTAGGATTTAAGCAATGATTGCTACGTGATATAGTAGTCATTATTTTGTGGTTTGATTTTTTTTCTTTGTCGATATTCATCTTTATTGGAATGTCAATGGTTCGTAATTTGTAACGCTTAAGCTTAATGTCGTGGATTAAATTTATAAAGATTCAATTTACACCTTATTGAATAATTTTTTTTTTATAAATAAAAAATCATAAAGTGTTATAAACTATTTTAAAAATTATCAAAAAATAATTTGTGTGATTATAATTAAAATTATTATCTTTTGTAAGTTGTGTATAATAAAAAAAATTATGATCATGATAGCATCTATTTTTAAATCAAAACTTGTGGAAAAGCAAATCAATCTGATAAAATTAAAACTATGTATTTAAGACCTCATAGATCTAAGCATACCAATTATTAGCAAAATCCTACAACATTTACTAGACAATATTCCTTTTTGTGGAGTCCCTTTCTTATTTATTTATTTTTTTTGGATTTTAATCCTTAACCATTTGATCAAGTTTGAGCTTCTTATATTATAATGAATGGAAGATAACTTCAATAAATTATAAAAGAAATTAATGAAAGACCATCCACCGGAATGGAAAACTATGAATACAATTTTATTATTATGAGTAATATATTTACTAATCTTAAATAATATTTTAAGGACATTCGTTAATAAATCTGATGAAAGATTTTTTGCTAAAAAGAATATCATTTGCGTAATTAACTAATCAAGTGGGGCACAATTAACAAGCAATCAACTCTTTGATCATTGCAAGACTATATATAATCTTGTATTATTCAATAATCTTTATTACTATAAAGATCAATTTTGAATTTAAAAAAAGCAATTATAGCAGCATGTTACATGTAAATGATATAATTAAACTTGTGAAATAAGGTAATTAAAGTGCAATTAGTAAAGTAATAAGTGGAAAACTGGAAATGGGGAACATGATTTTAGGATAAATTTCTTTTGACGATTTGCACTGAAACGAGGAAATATCATGTATAATTATGCTATAGATTTTGGGGTTCATCTTTCATAAATTATGATAATTATTGAAAGGCAGCGATGATTAAGAAATCTAGATTTTCAGAGAATCTTGACCCAACCAAGTTCGTATCTTTGACTAAAACTGACCAGATGTTAGATCTTAATCATGATTCTGGACCGAAATTAAGACAGAATGATTATTGTTCTTCATTTTACATTGGTGTTTTTTTGTCACTAAGACATAATATGGATGTTGTTGTAATGTTCTGTAACGTTACTCGACACTTGTTGATTTATTTAATGAAATTTGTGTCCAGGTGTTTGATTCAATTTGGTTTCATCAATCTGTGTTATTGCACTAAAATCAGGAAAAAAAAAAAAGAAAAAGAAAAAAACTTACTCAGAAAGTGGGTCATTAATTAATTATTCTCATAAAGCCATGATAAATGCCATTAGGTTGACAGAATGCTAATATTTTATTTAAGGTACGAATATTTATATGCATTACTTAAGAATAGTTACGATATTGTTTTAAAACTTACTTTTATTAAGCTCAATATAGTTACAATAATGCGTTAATTGTTTTTTTTTTTTATAGTAATGCAAAAATATTATTATTATAAAAAAAACAAATATTAATAATTAATTTTAAAAATTCATTGCATATAATAATTTAATGTAATTAAGTAGTTTATTTATAACTGTTTCTCTTTATTAATCTTAAATTGATCATCCACTTAAAAGTTACACCCAAATGGTTGGTGATAAAAGTGTTACAATACTTGTAATAGGCCACTAATTTAAAAGTTTATTAATGTTATTTTAAATGATCCTTGTGTCAAAGACAAAGTTCAAGCCAAGGGGAACAACTATGGATCTAGTCAATTGGTTGATCTAGCAAATTCAGAATTCAAATAGATGCATTATCATCAATCTTTGTTTCATTGAGAGGATCTCCTCAAATCATCACAGGAGTAGGCTATATTGCATGCCTTAATAATGACAAAGCGATTTCTTTGTTACAAGCTTTCCTTATTAAGAAATTGATTAATTCATCTTAATCTTAACCTTTTTCTAATAAAGCGAATTTTTAGTGAACATGCATGCAAGTGTGTTACTGTAATTATCATATATAATACAGTCCAATGGTTGCTTAGGTCAGAATTAAGCAACCAAAAAGAGGAAGAAGAAGTAGCTGCTTCTCAATCTCAATTAATGCTTTGAAATATAGAAATAGTCATGGGTTGCGTTTTTTGTGTTGTTCTTTTGCTTCTTTGAAATTACCACCCATGATTATTACATGCGAGGCCAAATCTAATTGAATATTGGCTTAATTTCGCTTTCTTGCAATAAAATTATTATAGGAGTCCATAAATAAATAAATATATATATGGCAAATGGGACGGACGAATTTGGTAATTTGTGTCATAATTTATGTTTTGATTGTTAATCTTGTAATATAAATATAATGTAAACTATTAAATGTATCTATAAATGTTAAAAACGAATATGATATATGTGTTGTATTAATCATGTTTAAATATATTTATCATAGTAATTAAATGTAATCGGATATCTAAAATTATGAGGTCCAGATGCGATGGGACCCGACAACCTTGAACTTTGAAAGACTAATGGCTTCACTTATTCTACAGGCAATTTGCAGATTAAGAAGAAAAAAGAGTTAGTATTTTTCTTCTGTGTAATAAAAGATTAACCAGATTCCAAATGATTGGAGAGTTCATCAGTCCCTAATTAGACCCCCAGGATTCCAAGTTATTAGCTAGTTTTAACCCTATAAAAATATGAACAAATCTATGTTCATTATTTATAATTTGAATGGGCGCCCAAATGTTTTTCCTTTTCTTACACGAATTTAACTGTGCAAAGAAAAATAAAATAATTCACCGCAAGAACAAAGGACAACTTCCTATCAATCTTTACTTTGTGATGAAAAAAAATTGGTGATATCGGAGGCCTTGAACAGTAGTAGTTTAAAACTCTAAAGTTCAACGTATAACATGACTGTAAAAGTTTTAGACTATGCACGAGATGGACGTTCAGCCATTGCCAATGTACATATATATTTTTGAAATGCATATACCAGATCGATAATAATAGATTTAATGCATAAACTGAATGAGGTTCACCAGGTTTTTCAGCCATTGGTAATATGACTTTGCTTTCCCTTCATCTCAAAACTAATAATGAAACCAGTTACTAACAACGATGAGCTAACATTACCAAGCTGCAATACTGTAAAAATGGGGAAGGAGATTAGGGAAAGTCCTGATTTTTTTCCGTGGGATGTAACCCTATGCATTGATATATTGCCTTTGCTCATTGATGATAATAGAAGCACTAAATCAGAAGATTTTACTTGGGATTAATGGTAGTGAAGCATTTTGTTCTCACTCTTACTTTGTGCTTTATATCACTTTTTTTTCCCCCCAAAATTCGTTGTATTGCAAGTGCGAGGAGTGAATTCTAGAATTGTTAAATGTTAATTTTTTAAGAGTGATTATATAAACCAAATAAGCTAAAGCTAGAACATAATCCTTGGGTACCAACTGCAATCTGGAGTAATCTTCTTAGTTGTCTTTCTGAACAATCTTCAATGCTGGAAAATGGAGTTGAAGGTTCACTTTCAACTTTTAATAATCTCCTATTTGAGGTTCCTTTTGTTTGCTAATAGACATACTTTCTTTGACCTTTTCTTTTTTAATTATCTTATTGAGATATTGACCCTCGTAATCATTCTTCGTTCTGAACTTTCTTTGAAAAAGAATGAAATAATCTTTGCCAATTTGGTTGAATTTGTGCAATTATTGTTAATGGAATTATCACCAGGAAAAGATAAGAAAGAGATGCAAGGAGTAAAACGCACAGTTGCGCCACCAAAGGGACGATCAACAAAGCAATCAGGTGGCTAACTCTGTGTCAGTTTTACGGTTTCTCAAAGAAAAGTCAATTAAATTCTCCTCCTTTTCTCTTTGTAAACTGTTGGGGTGAAAATTAGACCATCTTAACTAAACCCCCAACAACCAAGGTCCAATCAGATCTAAATCTTTGTTTTTTCTTCTCTCTGGTGATCTTGCCTGAAAAATTTTTTAAGATGAGCGAGGTTTTTGAAGGGTATGAACGACAGTATTGTGAACTCTCAACCAATCTTTCCCGAAAATGAAATTCTGCTTCGTTGATTCTGGATGCAGGTGTTTCCTCGATCCATTTCACAACCCCCTCCCCACCCCCCCCCCCCAAAAAAAAAGGAAAAAGCAATCCATTCTTCAAGGGAAATTTTTAATATAATTCTTTGTGGTTGACAAATTTTCGAAGAACAGAGGAAGCATAATTTTTTAGAGATAAATTCTGGGATTGATGAAGCTGATGTCCTGGTACGATGTTGTCTAAGGTTGTTTTCCCCCCCCCTGGGTTGTGTGATATCGATTTGTATATTGTTGTTTCTGGCAGATTCGGAAAATGGACCTGGAAGCAAGGAGTTTGCAGATAGGGGTAAAGGCAACACTTCTTGCTAAATTGAGGGAATATAAATCTGATATGAATCAATTGAAGAGGGAATTCAAGAGAATTTCTTCACCTAATGCTAATCAGGCTGCTCATGATGAGTTGTTGGAATGCCGGATGGCTGATGCCCACATGGTAATTAATGGATCATATATCACCTCATTAGTCTTTTTGTTTTTCTATAACTGTGTTTGATTTGATCACACAATTTAGGATGTTTGAGGACCGATCACTTAATGTAACTCTATGCATGCATATACTATAACCTGTGTCCAGCATTTTATATGTTGCTGGAAGAAATATGTTGTCTGCTTTCAGAAGCAAATATTGTTGTATTAATATCCGCATTGCATCATTATTCTCTGAGGACTTTAAGTTGCGGGACTGAAGGTCAGCCTTGGTGCAGTTGTAAAGTTGCTTCATTGTTAGCTAGAGGTCGTGTTAGTCACAGTCTCACAGAAGCAGCTTCTCTTCCACGGAGAAGGGGAAGACTGCGTATATTCAGCCCTCCCTCGACTTTGCAATTGGAGTGCCTTGTGCACTGGGGCTGCTGTTTTAGTAAGTTGGGAATGTTGAATTCGAATAGATTCATTTGTTGACAGTTTGGCTGTATGAGAATTCATCATGCCTTATCATTTGAAATCTTTTCATTTTATCAGTGATAATTTCTACTTTCTGAATTCTGATGTTTACTGTTTGTCGCATTTCCACTAGCACCCTTGTAATGACTGCTAAATATGTTTGCTTTGCCACTGGTTCTGTATGAAATGCAGATGCTTGTTTTTAACTGTTAAGCTATTTCGTGAGGTTTCTTTTTTATTGGGTAGTGACTGATGGTATAGGTTTCCGCCGAACACAGAGAAAGATTGTCGATGTTGGTGGAGAAACTAAATGAGTAAGTGACAGAATCAAGGAGTGTAGAGGAACTATTCTGGAGACAGAAGAGCTTGGTGTCTCTGTCCTTGAAGATTTGCATCAACAGCACCAGACTCTCCTACATGCCCGTAACAAGGTGTTATTTTGGACCAAAATGATTTTGTACCGATTCATATTAACTTCTATAGCATATTTTTCTATACCAATCGAATCTTTGTTACTCTCTAGTCTCTGTCATGTCACTTCAGGAAATGTTTAGCCAACTTCTCTAAAGAAGCCAAGGCTAAAATGCACGCATTTTTAGTAATCCTAGAAGTGTTAGGATGTTGATTATTAATACTATTGTTTTGTTGTTCCTTTGCAGCTTTAAGATGTGATAATGCCATTGATAAGAATAAGAAAGTTTTAACTACCATGTCTCGGAGGATTACCAAGAACAAATGGATCGTTGTCTCGAAAATCGTAGCTCTGGTCCTTGCAATCATCTTAATCCTTTACTACAAGATTTCTCATCACTTATGTATCTTTGAATTGTTATCTTTGAATTGTTCTCACTTTGCTTTTTCTGCAAGTTGTATGTGTGCTTGTTAACCATATAATGGCAGGCTGTATCCGCCATTTGGTACTTAAAAGTCTTCATGCATTTTTTACCTGATATGTTCTGTATATTTCCTCTGACAATTGTATTGATTTTTACTTTTATGTAAACCCACGCTTGATTTTTTAAAACCGTGCCATCTTAAGGTGAAAGCATCTTACACTTTCAGATATCACCATTGAACATGAGCTACGATTCATAGAGGTGGCAAATGCAAGAGTTTCATACAGGTGGCTTTTTATTTTGGGTTAGAATTAGATTGGGTTGTTTCAAGTTCGGATTAAGGTAAACTTTTTAATTTCACACTGTTTGCACTCGGCTGGCTTAGAAAAAGGTTAAACACTCCAAGTACCTCTTTGAAGTGGGTAACTAATCACCAATCAGTAATCAAGGCTGAAGATAAAGTCGTATTTCCCAAAATTTTAAATTAAGCATTAATAAAACTTAATTACTTTGAATTCTCAACTAATAACACAAAATGAAACAAGCTGTGAAAATATACCTGAGCTCACAGTCAAAGATCTATTTGCTTTCTTGGGTCTAACTTAAATGAGTAAAACAGACTGATGTCTTACAAATTTAAATGAGCTTCTTTTTCTCAAAGAAGGTTTTCAAGTGCCAAAATTGTAAACCTGCTACTGACAAGCAAAGAACAAGGGAAAGGAACGAGAACCAAAACATTTTGGAGGTAGTAGCACGGTTCAGCTCCTGCATTTCTTCTTCTCTGTAAAAAAAATGAAAAAAAGAAAAAAAAGAAAAATCATATGCAGAACCAAAGACTCGTAATGATGGAATAAGATTTCCTCAAGGCAAAAAAATGGTTAGGTATATATTCGACAAGTTTCAGTGATAAAGATGCTTCCTTACCTTTCTCGTAAATAAAACATTTCCTCATGAATGGAGGTAACGGTGTCATACAACTTCTTCAGTTCTAGTTCCATCACCTGGAATTTACAGTAGAAGTACAAAAAAACATAAGACTTTTCTTTTCATTGAACACTCCCAGGAAATGGGTAAAAACATAAGCACCAATGCAGCTTCATTTTCCGATGCCAGGCATTTCTAAAGATAACCAGAGCATACAAACATGGATATCCCACAATGCCTAGTGTTTATTGGAAGACTAATGGTGAGACAGTTTTGGTTGGTAGATTCCTGGTTATTATGCAGCAAGTACTGCAACAAGCTTTGCAAGCTATCTTTGTGTCAATTGCAGTTTCTACCTTAGACTCGGCCTGTTCTGGCAGCTTCCATACAAGGACTTAAATTATAACTAAGTACCTATCTTGGGAGCATTACCTTAAAGCATAGATTTTTCTACATAAATTATGCTTTGGAGTATATTTCAAAGTTTGAAGATAGGTAGAATCAAAGATGGAAATAAATATACGAATATCAAATAATCTGATGTAATAAAAGGTTTGACGGAGAACTAACATGGAAAAGCAACTTCAAAGATTTAGCAATGAGAACAGACAAAAAATTAATACTATAATTCCAGTGAAGGGTGAAGATGTTATACATCTTCAAGTATATTTTCACCTATTTTACTTAACTAAGGTAAAATGACTCCAAAGATGAACATGTAAGAGTGCATGCATCCACATCAAAGAAAGCTGATGTATGGTAGAAAAGGTTTAAATGAAGGCAAAGTCAATTCTTATACATAGAAAAGGCCAAAGCGCAAAGAGATCAGCCTAGTGAACTTCATAATCAGCATTTAATGCCAAGTGAAGATGGCAGATATGCCGAAGAAGGAAGATAGCAGAGCTCAAGTCTAAACAAAAAGCAGTAATTTTGATAAAACACTGAAACCCTTTAGCTTAGCTTAGCACTAGGAGACTCTGG
This sequence comes from Adansonia rubrostipa, assembly GCA_038381775.1. Lineage (NCBI taxonomy): Eukaryota > Viridiplantae > Streptophyta > Magnoliopsida > Malvales > Malvaceae > Adansonia > Adansonia rubrostipa. The sequence goes on along the minus strand of JBBYHM010000020.1, from coordinate 6,284,702 downwards.
TTTACATATTTTCAAGTAGATTTGATCAACCAAGACTGACTCCATGGCCATTAGAAGAAATCAAATTTTAAAAATTGATCAAAAAGTCCAACAAGACAGTTCACCCCCTTCCCTTTTCTTCGTATAAGGCAAAATTTCATATAGATGAGTATACGGTATGCCTATAGATCCCTCCAAACTAGTCTTCTCGGCAACCTGACTTTTTCCAGGAAAAGAATAGCAACGTTCCTTTGATACATTATTTACCCTTTTACCAAGCAGGAAAGAGCTATCCCTACCTAAAACAGACACATGTGAAGCCAAGCAAAACTTCAAGCAAATCATCTATAACAAGGAATGACGAGCCTTATGGACTTGTAGCACAAGAAAAAGACACCCGTTTTACAATAATAGCAAAACCTGGGTCTAACCCTAGCTAAAAACATGAAAAATATCCAATGAATTACAACTAGTCCTAAACCGCCGCAGCAGGCAAAATCTTAACCAAATTCCAATTTTCAACTTGCTTTCGATACCTTTCGTGCATAACATTTCAACATATTGTGCAATCTACAATTAGAGACATGTCCCTTTTGCCCCAATATGCCAATCACCTCAAAGAGTTAAACCCCTAACCAAGCTCCCATTTTTATCGGTTTTTGTTTTTATCCGATATGTAAATCATCTCGATCTTAGGAGTTAAGAGACTAACCAGAACTGCTCCTATAGAATAATAAGCTCAAATAAAAAAAATAACGAGATTTTTTTTTTCTTTTGGTTAAATGGAGGGCCAGAAGACTTACATCGACTTGGCCTTTCTTGGCAACATTAGACCAGTCCTTAGCGTGAACACCAGTCCTCCAATCGAAATCAACAGTCATAGTAATCTGCGGCGAATGATCTGGAGCCCAAAAGCACGCCATGTAATCTCCCTCCTCCGCCGCCGTAAATGCAAACTGCCCTGTCTCCGTTTTCTCCGCCGAGTGAAAACTATTCCCATGCGGCGAGGTTACCTTCATTCATTCCCCCCACACAAATGAAAACTTCTTACTACTCTCAAAACTCATTATAAAAATAACAATAAAACCCTCAAAAAATTAAATTAAATTAAATTAAAAAAAAAAAGATTGGGTTGAGGAGTACCCTGACGCTGAGCTTGTGAGAATCGGACAAAGGGTGATCGTCATTTGGATTGACAACGTGGTACTTTCCGACCGTCATGGAATTGCTTTTGATGTCTTCGGAGATGCATTTAGTGTGTCCCGATTGCAGCTCGAACCGTAATGATTGCGACGCAGGAGATAAAATCCCCACTACCAGAACCACGATTAAGGCCGACCGAAGAATCATAGTCAACCGACTCAAACTTCAATTCAACTGCTAGACAGACAATAAATCCCTTCCTTTTTCTTTTTTCCCTTCTGAAGCTGCAAAAGGAAGTTAGTTCGGCTTTGGGGAGTCGCCGCAAGAAGATAGATGAAGAAAGAAATAAGAGAAAGAAAACCAAAAAAAGTGTGCCACGTGGTGAGATACAATTGGAGAAAACACGTAACAGGAAAAACTAGATGTGCTCAGGCTGTTCGGTCCTAAAAATTGTAGATCTGCGCTGTGTTACATACGAAAGCATTGGATCCGTGTTTTACTCTCTCTCTCTCTCTCTCTCTCTCTCTCTCTCTCTCTTTTTAAGTTATTATTCGCTCATTTTGTTAGTTTTGTTTAAATGATTTATGTAAGAAAAAAAAATTTAATTCAACCTATTTTTAACACTTTTTATTTTTAAGGCTTATCGTTTGATTTGTTACAGATTATTATTCTGTTTCTTGTTTACTTAAAAATTGATGGTGAATATGTATTTTATAATCGATAAAATGAATAAATGATTAAAAATAAAATTAATTTTAATATAAATAAAAATACAATATAAATAGTCTTCCTAAAATGAAATCATCAATTTTTTTAAGGTTATATTTTTAATTCTTTATAAGGACTATTTATTCAACTATGACGTCAAAACAATTTTCACAAAAAAAATCTATAAAAATAAATTGATAATTTAACCACGATCCCTTTTCATTTTGGTAGTCCAATTCATAGATCTTAAATATGAACCTCCTTAAAGACAAAAACAATGGGATTGTATTAGCCTATTTTATTGCCAGCTTGGGTCCAGTTCGATTTCTTCAAAAACATGAACGATCTCAGCTTCCCACTTTCGCATTAGCCTTTTTACTCTTTATGGGCCTGGGGTTTGTTTCTTTATTTTCGTTCGATGCATTGCCCAAGTTTTGTTCAATATTTCATAATTTCTTAATCTCGTAAATAAAATGTTTAGACTCTGCCACCATGTTGAAAATAGGATTATATATGTACTCGCCAATTACTGCATGCATAGGGATATTATTGAAGCTTATTATAAAATTGGATAATATCGATCCAAATAAAATTGGGATTCGCTTATTATAAGCTTTTCGTCTTATCAGTGTTTAATTGTCTCTATGGTTCCATTTCCTACCAACTCATAATAGAATTAGGGGTATTTCTTGTATTCTTTTCTCATCTTTGTCCCATCCCTCTTATGATAAGGAAAAGATTTAATGGATATTGCATGACAAAAAGTGCCAAATGACTATAAAACAAACCAAACAATAAGTGATTCAAATAGTTGGAACAATATATGTATACACTAAAAACATATATCATTCACATACTTTATCATTATTTCTGTCTCCATTTCTTTGAATTCATACCATTTAGCATAACATGTATATTTGTATATGTAAACACACCATAGACGTAAGGAGTGGATAACCCAAGGAACATAAAAGGAAAGGAGAGGTTGTAAGAGAATAATTTTGCTAACAAATATTTTTTAAGATTATTATATATAAAACTATTTTTACATATTAAAATTAAGTAAAACTTATCAATTATTATATTTCATATGATATTATTAGTGCAAATAGTATATTAACTGGTATTAAAGGATATACTACGAATACAATTGAGCAAAACTCCTAAGAGAAAAGAAAGGGTCAAGAGATGGCCCTCAATAAATTTGAAATTTTAATATTAATATTTGTAATTTTATTTTTTATTTTTAAATTGATTTCATTTTTAACTCAAATTTTAATTTAATTGATTTATATAATTATTTTTAAAATATAAAATTTAACTAATTAATTTATAGTTCAAATTACATTATTTTTAAACTTAGATATTTTTTTATAACTATCCGAAAGAATTAGTTAATATTTAACGTCAAACAAGAGAGAGAAATCGTACATTAATTGGTGTTGAGAAGTTGCAACTAGAAGCCATAAAATGTTAGGGCAAAATTAGTGGATAGGCAGCCGCCCGTTTGGGGTGCATGTCCGAGTTTAGATTTTTATATTTTAAATCGGTTCGAAACAATAATTTTTAAATAAAATAATATATTTTTATTTAAATTGAGTTATAAAATATATAAATATTAATATAAAAATAATTTTTTTATTTATAACAATGATTTGAGTTTAACGTGTTGGTCAGGTCGAACAAAAAATAAGTTTATGATAAAATTAAAAATTTTTTTCAAACGATAGCCTGACAAGCTCATAAACACATCTAAGCAAAATATCTATCATTTTTATAAAACATTGAATGCACACACTTAAATAATATACTTATGACATATCACCAACTTGGAAGCCCCAAGGAATAATTCAAAGATGGAAGCCTCTTCAAGCAAGAGGAATGCACGGAAGAAAATTATTATATTTCTATATTATTAGGAAAAAACCTATAATGTAGTTGAAATAAATATAAAAGGTAAAACAAAAATGATAATTTCTTGAAACTAATTTATATATTTCTCTATAGTTTTTAAAACTCTGTCTTTTTAAAAAAATATACTTAACATTATTCAAGAATTTCTTAACTAAAACAATATACAATAATTATAATTGCATAACAAAAATCATACAAGAATTATGATCATTAAATAGGCTATCGTTTCCTTTGAAAGGAGGATGAACGAGACGTAAACGTGTTCATATGATCTTCAAACTTTTATGACTACGTGGGGCATATATATTTAAGTGCTCTGCAATTTGCCCTTATCGTTTCCGAGTCTTTTTAATACAATATTATATATATTGTAAACGAGTTGCTGTTGAAACAGAAGATTCAAGCAATGCTATGCGCCCATGGCTAAAGACAGCTCAGACCTATTAATAGCCGCCGCTGATGAGAATGGACAATAATGTAAATTACCTAAGCTAATTTTGGTAATGGCTTTAATTTAAGATTTTTTTTGTGCGTGTGTGTGTGTGGGTGTTACGATAAGAATGGTGCGATTCAGAAAGATTCTCACGGTCATACAGATAAAATAAAAATTAATAATTATGGCTGAAAACCTTCGGTATTAATATGCACTAAACAATTTATTCGTGGAAAGGAGACGAGTTATCGGATCAAATCCTTTACATAATGTTACATATCTGCTCCTCAGGTGAATAAGGATCAAATTGTTGGAATATGAAATTGAAAGTGATTAAAGAATGATAAGTATTGGCCAAAAGATTGCTGGTATCTTAACTATCTCATATATATATATATATATATATATATATATATAATGACGGGAGAACTCAGAAAATTACATTTTTTTTGGGTGAAGCAATGGAATAAATTAAATTCTCCACATGGTTGAAAAACCCAAAAAAATTAAACAGTGCAATAGAATTCTTGTATCTGCCTTGCCAATATCAGTTCAAAATTGGATTAAATTATATACCAAATCTTGAAAGAAAAAAAAAAAACCGAGTTCTAAAGATAGCGTTTTGCAATAAAACAAGACTTACGCTCCAAATAATACAAATTTTAAGATAAATTGATGATCTTAGTTACTATTTTTCTACAAGACGTGAAAGACGACAATGATCGTACACCCACTTTCTCCGCATCTTAACAAAAGGAGAGGCTTTAATTTAGCATGAGTTGGGTTTAGTAAGGATTAAAATGATTAAATAAATGATTACTCACAAATCTCCAATTTTAAAAATTAGTACAAAAAAAAGTATTGGATTAGACTTGCAACATGAGGCACCTTACGTATTCAAGATATAAAAGATAAATATTAAATAAGATATAAAATATGATAAAAATTAATATAAATATTAATATAAGCATATAAATACATCGAAATTTTATAACACCAATCCTTAATATAATAAAATTTTATGTAATGCTATACAAATAAGCATATTTCTGTACGTCGGGTTATAGGTCGACTCTTCAATACAGGGAACAAAGGCCAAAGGGTCTGATTGACTGATTTTCTATTGATGGGTGGCTGCAAGTGTTCAAGACTCAAGACAAGGTCGTATTTTATTCCAATGCTGCATTTACTTGCTTCTTCTCTTGTTGATCTAAATTATAGCATCGCTGACACAAACACGCTTTCTTTGTGCTCAAACAGGGCGAAGGGGTCTTCCTCTCTTCCTCGAATTTCTTTGTTATTCTGACCCATCCCCTTCTTTTGGCTTCATATGATTACTATATATAATTTCAGCTTCACCTAACGAAGCCTCCCTCATCAAGTTGCTCTTTTAATTCTTAACTCAACTTGTTCTTTTTTTCTTCTTGTGGGGTTTTCTTCAGCTTCAATATACGAAGACCTAAACCTCAGAAGCTTTACATTGGAAGTTTGAAACTATAAAAAGTGTTTGCTTGCAGTATTTTCACCATTGCTTCATCAGCGCATCGGCAGTACTGACAGGCGAAAATGAAGTTTGGGAAGGAATTTACGTCGCAGATGGTGCCGGAATGGCAAGAAGCGTACATGGATTACGGTTACTTGAAGACCCTTTTAAAAGAACTCCAACGTTTCAAGCATAGGACCAAGCCACCGCCTACCCCAGGTGGCCTGAAACGAAAGCTTTCACTATATAGAGCTTTCAGTGGCTTAACACAGCGGCACCACAACCCAACTAGCCCATCCTCTTCACCAGACATTGAAAGCCATCCCATTTTGGTGAATTCTGTTGATCGGAATGGCTGTCAAAGTTATGAAACTACGTTCCTGATGTCGTCTGATGAGGGGGGAGAATATGAGCTGGTGTACTTTAGGAGGCTTGATGATGAGTTCAATAAAGTGGACAAATTTTACAGCGCTAAAGTGAAAGAGGTGATGAAAGAAGCTGATGTTTTGAACAAGCAAATGGATGCTTTGATTGCTTTCAGGATCAAAGTTGAGAATCCCCAAGGGATTCATTTTGACAGGTCAGTGGAGATGACTCGCCTTGCTTCAGACATTGCTGCTTCTGCTGCTGCACTGTCAGCTGCCACTCCATCTGGGGCAAAATCAGCAGGCAGTAAGTTTGACTTCTCTCAAAGCTTTTACTTTGTGGTTTATCAGTCAGCTTGTTTACCTCTTTTTATACATAAAATGTATTGTAGACTTATTTTATCTTCCTGTTTGATGTGCAGAAAGAGCTATTCACCTGGAAGCCATTGAAGAAAGCATCCACGGACAGGCTGATGCCAATGATGACGATGATGAGGGTGATGATGAAAAAGAGAGAAAAACTCCGATTCAAGAATCCAATCCACCGAAACCCAAAATCAAGGGAATCAAACCTGCACCACTTGAAGTACTAGATCGGGTGAAAATGAACAACACTCATGAAACTCCTCGTTCCACCATTAAAGGTGTCCTCCAGGTTCCAAACCATACGGATCTGAGTTTCAGTAGGGAAAATCTTAGGAAGGTTGAAGATCAACTTAAGCGGGCTTTTGCTGAATTCTACCAAAAACTTCGCCTTCTTAAAAGTTACAGGTAATGGACTGCTTGCTTTTAGCTACTTATTTCATCATTTGATCTATAATCTATGTTTTCTTCACATTGTACTGATCCTTGTTTCCTCGAATTAACAGTTTTCTAAATACGTTGGCTTTCTCCAAAATCATGAAGAAGTATGATAAAATCACGTCCAGAAGTGCGTCAAAATCTTACATGAAAATGGTGGATAACTCCTATCTTGGTAGCTCTGATGAGGTAAAGCTTCTTTAGTAATTCGTTAAAAAAATTGCAGTGGACATAACTAATTCAAACTCAAATCTTGCTTAAAACTTTCCCACTCAAAGCATCAGTGATTTCCTAACAGAATCGATAAACCCTGCTTCTAATACTTTTCTAGAACTAGTTGCCTAATGTTTAGCACTTTCCACAACAGGTTACAAAGCTCATGGAGAGGGTTGAAAGGACATTCATCAAGCACTTTACGAATGCCAACCGGAATAAGGGGATGAACATCTTAAGACCAAAAGCAAAAAGAGAAAGGCATAGGATAACTTTTTCAACAGGTATAAGATAAGATTTCTGTTTCAGACGAACCCTATTGGAACTTATAGTTTAGGACATAAGGTTGCAAAACATGAATTTTTTTTTTCTCTCCAAATTTGGATCTCCTTAAATGTTGTTTTCTTATTATTCCCTGATTATGTCTCTTGAAAATTTTCAGGTTTTTTCGCTGGCTGTTCAGCCTCTCTCTTTCTAGCCCTTATTTTGATTATTCGTGCCCGTAAGCTTATAGAAAGTGAAGGAAGGCCTAAATACATGGAAACCATGTTTCCTCTTTACAGGTACTTTAATTCTTTCTTCTTCAAGTCTAGCAGCAAATAACATTAGGAAAATTATGTTAACCAGACTCGAGTAAGTATCGGATGTAAATATATTTTCAATACGAATATATTTAATCTTAAATATATATTTTTTTATATTGGAGGATAATACTCTTGTACATATCTATATGTGTGTCAGACGAAACGTTAAACATGGTTATTTTTTGAGAAAAAAGAGTTGGGTAACGTAGCTCAACAATTTAAGTATCCAAATGTTAATGCTTAACAAGTTGTGATAATCCCCATTGCAGTTTGTTTGGATTCATCGTTCTACACATGGTAATGTATGCTATCAATATCTTCTATTGGAGGAAGTACCGAGTCAATTACGCCTTCATATTTGGTTTCAAGCCAGGAACCGAATTGGGCTACAGAGAAGTTCTTCTTCTGAGTTTAGGTCTGGGAGCATTAGCATTAGCCACTGTGCTCTGCAACCTTGATATGCAGATGAATTCCAAAACAAACGACTATGGAGCTTTCACTGAACTTCTTCCTCTAATCTTGGTTTTGGTAAGATTATAATTCAATAATCAATAAACTCTGGTCCCATTCATTTTCAAACAAAATGTATTAACTATTATTTTTTGTTTTATTTTATTTTATTTTTTCTATTTTGCAGTTTATATTTATCATCCTATTGCTGCCATTCAACATGTTGTATCGATCGAGTCGGTTCTTCCTCCTTGCATGTTTGTTTCACAGTATCTGCGCCCCTCTATACAAGGTAAATGAAAGAGAAATGGAAGAGATTTATAAGTTAAATTGATCAAACAAGTTTGAGATTATAATTGTGAAGCAAATCTTATTCATCCTTAAATATCTTTCCTGCTGCAGGTCACACTCCCAGATTTCTTCTTGGCTGATCAATTAACTAGCCAGGTTTGTGAGAAATTACTGTTTCTTTTTGTCAACCCCTCAATACCCTCCTTGCCAATTAACCTGAAGTACTCATATCATAGCCTTGTATTTGTTTTTACAGGTGCAAGCCATTAGGAGCTTGGAGTTTTACATTTGCTACTATGTTTGGGGTGATTTTAAACACAGGGAGAAGGGCACTTGCAATAGTGAAAGTAGTGATGTGTTCAGAGCTTTCTACTTCATCGTGGGTGTGCTTCCATACTTAGCTCGCCTCCTCCAGTGCCTACGCCGTCTGTTCGAAGAGAAAGATCCGATTCAAGGATACAATGGAGTGAAATATTTCCTGACAATTGTAGCTGTTTGTCTGAGAACAGCTTACAGCATTAACAAGGGAAGCATCGGGTGGAAAATAATAGCCTGGGTTTTCTCAGCCATTGCAGCAATAATTAGTACATACTGGGATTTTGTCTATGACTGGGGGCTTCTGAATCGTCACTCCAAGAACCGTTGGTTGAGAGACAAACTCCTTGTTCCTCACAAAAAAATATATTTTGGAGCCATGGTAAGTTAAAATAATGAACATTAGTTTCCAGGTTTGAACTCATCATCCCATTAATTAGTTAATAGCTAGTTAATCATCTCTAATCAATTACTTAAATGAAATTTCAGGGCTTGAATATTCTGCTGAGATTTGCCTGGCTTCAGACGGTGTTGGATGTCACTTTTAATTTGCATCGAGAAAACCTGGCTACAATTGTCGCCAGTCTTGAGATCATTCGTCGTGGCATATGGAATTTCTTTAGGTAATCAACAGTATAGTACGCATATGTACACACACATCTAAAACTACCTTAAATCTTTTCCGACATTTTCCAAGGGAAATACTTACCAGTTCTGTTATTGGATTATGACGATCAGGTTGGAAAATGAGCATTTGAACAATGTTGGAAAGTATCGGGCATTCAAGTCCGTTCCCTTACCGTTCAACTATGATGAAGACGATGAGAAAGATGATTAAAGTTTGTACACAATCTACTAAAGAATAAAGAAACCTGCAGAGGCCATGCCGCCATAGATGGGCTCGGCTTTCATCTGCTATGCGTTAAACTCGTACTCAATGGAGGCAAGATTCGGATGATTTAACAGAGATTTGGGGTATTACCTGAATTGGAATGTGGTAGTATTATCAAGGAATTTTGATGTCTAATGAAAGCCAATAGTTAGGCTAATTCTTTTTTTTCCTTTTTTTTCCTTTTAAGTGTGGCTAATGGAAAATATATATTAACATGTGGTTCATGAATAATGGCATTTGTAAATGAGGTAAAATTAATGAAGCACAACGTGAATTCGGCCTTATTTATTTGAAGAGTGTTTGGTTCACTGTAATAGTTATTTTTTTATGGATTGATTTATTATATTATAGTAATGTGATTAACTGAATATTTATTTTATGAAATAATCGATTTCGACCTTTTTCTACCTAAAGTCAGAATAGTCATTTTGCACCTTTCCTATTGAATGTCTAATTTCAGTATTGGGTGAAATACAAAATTGTTTCAAAAGATTTAAATCTCCTTTATCGAAGATTCAAATCCCCTAGTATTATATTTTACTGAACCAAACTATTATAATAGTTATTTCACTTTATTTCAGCTTTATTCCATTTAAGCTTTTTTTTTTTCTCACAAAATAGCTATTACATATAAAGTTTTACTTTATTTTAGTGAACTAAATGTATCGTTAAAAATTATGAACTTGTATATGTGTTTATAAAACTAACAATATGAATCTAGAGAATTAAATTATTAGAGATTATTTCAATTAATTCACACAATTATTATTACTAAATAATATTTAACAAATATAAAATTTAAATTTTAATATGGATAATCTATTTTATTACCTTTAGTATGTAATTTCCTTGGTAAAAAAGTAAACTCACAATCTAAGAAATGCATGAAAGACAAGTTATAAAATAGCCATTCGAATTTTTATGTTAAATATCTTATGTAATTCTTCTCTTCTTCAAGACAAAATAATAATAATAACAAAAATTCTAACGTAATTAAAATATAATAAAATTAAAAATTAATATATGTCAAAATATAGCTAAATATCTAATTTTAAACTAATAATACGTACATATCAAAATTAAAAATATCTAATTTTAACGTAATTAAAATATAATAAAATTAAAAATTAATATATGTCAAAATATAGCTAAATATCCAATTTTAAACTAATAATAAGCACATGGCTAAGTAACTTTTGATAATCATGTAATGATTTTTTTTTGTCCTTTTTCCTCAAAAGACTATATAAGACTATATGAACACATGTTTTGATTAAAAAGAAATTTAAAAAAAAAAAAAACTTGTGTTGATTTCTTCCACGCAGCTCGTTTCTTTACAACTTGGACGAATTTTAGCTGCCCGACCAGAATACAATATATATATATATATATATATATATATCAGAATTATTAATTGTCCTAAAAGTATAAAGGGCACTCCAATCGTGGGAATTTATTCATTCGCCGCCCCTTTTTGTGCATGTGTCTAAGGGCAATGCACCCAGAACACAAATTAAAATTTATTAATTAGTCTAATAATTACACAACTTCTACGTGTAAAGGACATAGTCCAGAAAAGTTAGTCACCAAGTCCACGTTCAACTCTCTCGTGCTATAGAATAGAGGTGTTTTTTAAAGGCCAAACAGAGTTCGGATCGAGGTTTTATATAATATTAATTATTTTATATATTTATTTAAATTTAATTTAAATATTTTTAATTAAATAATTTAAATTTATTTATTTTCATTATATTATTTAAAGTAAAAATTATAAAAAAAATTTTTATATTAATCTTTAATAATTTTATATTTTTTATTATATTCTTGGGCATAGATAACTTAGTATACCTTTTAAAATATTTATACTATAAAATATATATTTAATCTTTATATAATATAAATTACATACTATATACAAAAAAATATATTATATATTTGAAAAAAAATTTGTTTAAACTTTGAATGTGGAGTCAAAGGTCAACTCATCTTTTCAATAAATCTCTCTTTTTACCTAAATCTATTTTTTTTGAGTTTAATATTTATTTTCAAACAAACCTAAATATCATTACATATCTTAACGTTTAAATTACCAACCCTTAATAGATTTACCATAGAAAAACTAACAAAAATAAATAAATAAAAATAAAAAACAGAAGATATCTTCTTCTTCTTCTTCTTCTTCTTTTTTTTTTCCTCTTATATTTTATGGGGATTATAGTTTAAAAATTTTAGTTTAAACAACCTGAAAGAAAAATGATCATGTGATTAAATTGCGGGAGAAAATAAAATTGCAATATCTAAAATATGGTGTAACGACATAGGAATCGTAGCTAAGGAAATCATATGGTATAGCCTTTTAGATTTATAAATGAATAATCAGTCATTTGTGGATAAAATAATATTTACACATAATAATATAAATTAAAAAAAATAGTCGTTAAATTGTTATTGTCCTTTGGATATCAATGCATGGTCAGTTATTGAGCAAAAATAAATAAATAAATAAATAAAACTGTTTTCTTGCACTATAATAAACCTTTTTAATTAATGCATCAATGTATATGCATTTTATTTGGCTTTGACAAATCTCACCTTAAAAGAAACTCCTTCTTGATATAGCTTCAAATATTGGTCTCCTTACAAATTAAACCACAGAAGTTGGAGCAATTATTGTATGATAAAAGGTTCAATTAACAGGTGTTCATGAAAATTTATCTTAACAAATAAAAAATTCACTTGCCTGACCCTGTATTTGTTTATGACATTTTTTTTTCCCCTACCAATGCGTGGGAGAATCATTACCGTACAGAAATTAACAATGGTCAAAGAGTTTGAACAAAGATTTGGAAATTTACATGATCAGCAATTGTTTAAACCTATGGGCTTTGCAAGAATATTCAAAAGAAAGGCTCTGAATGTTTTTAGTCTTCGAACAAAGGTATTGGAAAATTATTAACAATTGAAAAGACAGAATGCGACAAAGATCATTTTCTTCACCTGCTACATAAACTAAGATTAAAGTCATAACAGAACAAAAGATAAAGATTAAAAAAATGGAAAAGATCAAAAGTAAGTTTCCGCAGGAGGTCAAACATTGTTTATCTTTAAGTTTCAGGTGGTCGTAAATGTCGATATTTCTTTCATGTCAAATCGTTTAGCATTTCAATCTATCGATGCAAAGTCAAAAACCCATGCCTCTTCTTGTCTCCTGTCTCGTACCGCATATGTATGGCATGATTATAATAAATGGTAACTACACTTAGCCCACCGCTGCGGCAGCTTTTGTTTTTCCTTTTTCCCCTGCAAATTGAAAATTCTTTACGTGAATAGGGAACCAGCAGTATGGAACAAAGAATCCAAGAGAAAGGGTCAAAGTTTTCACGTATATAAATAGAAATATACTAGGGTTATTGAAAGCAAGCTTTCGAAGTTCACTAAGTTGCTTTCATTTGTTGTAATCTTTGTTGCTTTCAATATTTACGTTCTTAAAGTTTGGTTTTGCTTGTAATTATCTGATATATACACTACAGTGAAAATTTCCTGAAAACTAAACTGTTCTGTTTATGTTCTTTTGCCAAAACCCAAACTTGAAAATATGAAGTTTGGGAAGGAATTTGCATCTCAAATGGTGCCGGAATGGCAACAAGCATACATGGATTATGATTTTCTCAAGACACTTCTAAAAGAAATCCATGGTTTCAAGCAAAGGACACGACCACCGGCCACCCCTGGTGGCCTAAAACGAAAGCTGACGTTGTACAGAGCTTTCAGTGGCCTTGTCCAGAGAAACAACCAGCCCAGCAGTCCGTCTTCGCCAGATATCGAAGATCAACCCATTTTGGTGAACTCTGTCAACCGAGATGGTTCCCAAAGTTATGAAACAACTTTCCTTATGCAAGCCGACGATGGGGGAGAATACGAGTTGGTCTTCTTTAGAAGGCTTGATGATGAGTTCAATAAGGTGGATAAGTTTTACAAGTTGAAGGTGGCAGAGGTGACGAAAGAGGCTGAGATCTTGAACAAGCAAATGGATGCCTTAATTGCTTTTAGAATTAAAGTGGAGAATCCTCTAGGATGGTCATGGCAAGACAGGTCTGGTGAAATGACCCGTCTTGCCTCGGATGTTGCTGCCTCTACAGCTGCATTGGCTGCTTCTACTCCAGCTGGTGCTAGGGCAAGCAGTAAGTCATGCAGCACAAGCACAAACATGTTTAGTAGTTAATTTCTATGTTGCTCCAACTCTTTATTTCTTTTGAAGTATTTGTATCAGATACTTGAGTTTGAATAACATAGATTTGAGTAACATAGGTTAATTTGAGCTAAAATAAAATCTTGGGATGACCCAATTTTTTGAATGCCTTTTTGGTTGATTTGCAGGAAGAGTTGAACACATGGAGGTTATAGAAGAGGGGCCAAGCATCCATGAAGAATCAGATGAGGATAAAGAAGACAAAGAGAGCAACCATATGAAACAAAATGTTAAAGTTGAAAAGCCAGTGATCAATAACCTTAAGGGTCGTAAACCAGCTCCATTACAAATACTAAACCATGTTAAAATGAACAACACCCTCGAGACCCCTCGATCAACCATTAAAGGTTTTCTAAACGTCCCTAAGCAGGCTGAGCTGAAGTTTAACAGGGAAAATCTGAAGAAAGTTGAGGACCAACTTAAGCGAGCTTTTGTTGAATTCTACCAAAAACTGCGCCTTCTTAAGAGCTATAGGTATGATATGATTACACCGCTGCTTTATACTAATGATTGGATCACTTTCACCGTTTCATTTGAATTATATAATCTTGACTAATTCGTTGTGATTGAACAGCTTCTTAAATACATTAGCCTTCTCAAAAATCATGAAGAAATATGACAAGGTACATATATATATATATGTACACACATAGCTATATACATACTTACAGCTCTTTTCATTTTTACATGCCAAATTAGATTCTGTCTTTAACAATATTTTGTTCCTCATGCTTGCAGATCACTTCAAGGAATGCCGCAAAATCTTACATGAATATGGTCGATAATTCTTATCTAGGTAGCTCCGAAGAGGTGAAAATTTCTTATTTGCTAAAATTAAAGTTTTCAATTAATTAAAAGCAGTCATTAAGGTGTTAATGCCTTAGATTACTGATAATTTGCATGTTTAATCACAGGTTACTAAACTTATGGAGAGAGTTGAAGCTACATTCATCAAGCATTTTGCAAACTCGAACCGCAGCAAAGGAATGAGTGTTTTAAGACCAAAAGCCAGGAAACAAAGGCATAGAATAACATTTTCTACTGGTAGGACTTGAACTTCATATATGTACATATATATATATATATATATATATATATATATAGGGAATTAGTGATCAAAGATATATAACTCTTTGCGATTCTTTTTCATGGGAATATTCTCAGGTTTCTTTGCTGGTTGCACATTTGCTCTCTTAGTAGCACTTATTTTGATTATTCGTGCCCGAAATATCATGGGTCAGGAAGGAAGGATCCAGTACATGGAAACCATGTTCCCTCTTTACAGGTACTGTTTGGCTTAAATGTTCATTGTTTATCATCTAATTGTCTTGGCTACCAATACCATCCCCACTCACCTACCTTTAGATTCGGCCCCTGCAATTCGAGTTACTTCTGTGTAGTCCATTTGTTTGACCAGCTTTTACAAAAATCTTGCAGCTTATTTGGATTCATTGTTCTACATATGGTTATGTATGCTGCCAATGTATACTTATGGAGGCGGTATCGGGTTAATTATGCATTCATATTTGGTTTCAAGCAAGGAACAGAACTAGGATACAGAGAAGTGCTCCTTGTAAGTTTTGGTCTTGCAGCATTGGCACTTGCTAGTGTGCTCTCAAATCTTGATATGGAGATGGATCCCAAAACAATGGATTATGAAGCATTCACCGAAATTATCCCTTTGATCTTGGTGGTGGTAAGATTATTTAATTTGTTCCTAATGAAAGTAACTGTTTTTTGCCACCCCGTTCCACAGATATATATATATATATAATTAATTAATTAATTAACAACTGATATCAGATTTCTTCTTTGCTTTGCAGCTTGTGTTTATTATTCTGTTCTTGCCATTCAATATCTTATATCGATCGAGTCGTTTCTTCTTCCTCACATGTTTGTTCCATTGTATCTGTGCCCCTCTCTACAAGGTAAAAGAGAGATAGCTGAAGATTTCATGGAATAGAAAAACAAACAAATGAACTTAGACATGATCGGTCTAATTAATCCATTAACGACTTTCTACTGCAGGTCACACTCCCAGATTTCTTCCTGGCAGATCAGTTAACTAGCCAGGTTCGTGACTTGAAACTTGCTGTTTGACAACTTCATATATATGTTTGAAATGGTCATTGATAACAGAAGTTTTCATCCCCTTTCATTTGTTTCAGGTACAAGCATTTAGAAGCCTTGAGTTCTACGTTTGCTACTATGGTTGGGGAGACTTTAGACATAGACGAAACAGCTGCAAAACCAACGACGTATTCAACACTTTTAGCTTCATTATTGCTGTGATTCCATATTGGTCTCGCCTCCTTCAGTGCCTACGTCGCTTGTTCGAAGAGAAAGACCCCGTGCAAGGACACAATGGGCTGAAATATTTCATCACGATCGTAGCCCTTTGTTTAAGAACTGCTTACAGTCTTAACAAGGGGTTAAGTTGGGAAATATTAGCTGTCATTTTCTCAGTTGCTGCTGCAATTTTTGGTACTTACTGGGACCTTGTCCATGACTGGGGACTTCTACAGCGGCATTCTAAGAACCGATGGTTGAGAGACAAACTCCTTATCCCTAGAAAAAGCGTATACTTTGGTGCCATGGTGAGCATAAGGAAAGAGTAAATCTAATATTAGCTTAGAAATTCTATTTAGTATCTGTCTAACAACGTTTATTCATTTAAATTGTTAGGTCCTCAATGTTGTGCTGAGGTTTGCATGGTTGCAAACAGTGTTCAATTTCAATTTGTTTGATTTGCATAGACAAACCTTGATCACAATAGTCGCCAGCCTTGAGGTCATTCGGCGTGGCATATGGAATTTCTTCAGGTAACTAAGATGTCTTTTCTTTTCCCCCCAATTTTATCTGATAAAGTTCGATCTCAAGATTGAATCCCTTTTAACCTTTTGCTACCATTATTTTCAGGTTAGAAAACGAGCATTTGAACAACGTGGGAAAGTACCGTGCATTCAAGACAGTGCCATTACCTTTCAACTATGATGAAGATGAAGACAAAGATGAATAAGTTGTTCGAATTCAACAAAGGAAGCACAAAGAACTAAGTGAAAACTAACAATTTTTTTTTTCTGAAGGCGGCAGTAGAAAATTTGTTATTACTCGTATCATTTGATTCTTTCTCCTTGCAGATGCTGTTTATCCTACAGTTTTTGGAGGTGAAATGTTTTCTTGGACATGTATTTATCAGCTTCAACGTCTAATAAAATTGTCAAAGCATGCTCGTTTGAACCAAATTGAACAGGAAAGTTAACTCGGGGATAAAACATGATTGCTTGAATGTGGAAAACGGTAAGATTGTATTGAATGGGAGCCAACATTTTTTGGAGATTTGATTCAGTCATGAAAATCTAACTTTAATCATTTCTTCTATAAATATTCAGTAGCTAGGCTACACAATGGCATAGAAAATCCTTTAACTCTCTTTTGACTACCAACATGTCTCCATTTCAAATCATAAACGAATGCATATATAATATAAGTACAATCAATTTCTTTTTTGTATATTTAAAATGTCATATTTTTCAATTTAATATGTGTTTAATGCATATGTCAGAATCAAGTACATTAAAGCACTTTAAAGTTGGGTACCATAGCGGTAGAAAACTAATTACACAAACAATACTAGGGGGAGGACTGGAGGTGGATGAAAAAACCCATTTAGCACCTGAGATTGAATTAACCGTGTGATGGGCATGCAGAGATTCGCACTCAACCTGCGAGGTATTGTCTGTTTTGGTCCATTGGACCTCACGGTTTTATCCCCAAAAAGCACCTCGTAAGTATAGGCTTAAATCTTAACATATATCATGGCAGAGATTCTCGATATGAAATTAAGGTGTTATAAACTCTTCATATTTTAAAGCTTGACGTCCTCGTTAAGCCCTATACGAAATAAATAGAACCAATAAGAAGCAGACAGAACCAATATCAAACCAGGCATTGAGATTCTAAAGGTGGCTCATACAGTGCAGCACTTAGTTCTCGCCAGCTGGTGATTGCGCTTTGATACTATTTCTTAAGACTTGCACCCAACCTGTGAAGCATTGTCTATTTTGGTCTATTGAATTTTATGATTTTATCTTCAAAAAATATCTCGTAAGTATAAACTTAAATCTCAATATATATAATGACAGATTCATAAAAATTTTCGATATAGGATTAAAGTGTTGCAGGGCACTAAACATTCAACCTGACTCATCGTAAAATAGGCCTCAAATTAATATGGGCCACTCAGTTACAGTTCTATATTGCACGTGGTGTTCAATGTCGCCCTTCTTTGAAAACTTCAGAGAAGTCGAAAATGCTAATATATAATAAAATTTGGTGAATCAAAAGTTTTATTTTATTTTATTTTATTTGGGAAGAACTTATTCTGAGCAATTTCTGGTGATAAAATGCCAAATGGCATATAGTACATTGCCCTTTCAAAATTTGCTGAATTAATTATATATCTATCTTAATTATGGGTTGGATTAGGCTAATTTGGTCATGAATTGGATCTTGTTGCAAATACACAGATATGATACCACTCAATGCACAAGATTTCCGCGAGAGGTGTATGTGGCCGACTACATTCTGAATCTTTTTATTCGAATTTAGATTAGGTTAGTTAAAAAATTCATTTTATTATTTAAAATAATATTAAAAATTTTAAAAATTATTTTTATAATTAAATTTAAATAAAAATTATTTTATTAAATAAACAGTAATTTGCATTAGACTGACTTATTAAATTACTTAATAACTTATCTAGACCTGATTTAATAAAAATTGAGCTTGTTAATTTATTTGTCCCGTGATTAAACCTGATTCTTATTATAAGTAGGTTTTTGATAAAAGTGTTGATGTATGCAGATTTTCTCCTATTTTACACACAGTTTGTTTTCGAAATTCGAATCTACGCTGAAACGGATAGTAAGTAAACATTTAATCATTGTGTCAAATGTGACGTTCACGAAAAGAAATGCGATGGTAAGACATAATCAGTTGGATGATTAGTGGATTAGTCACAAGGGAAACATTCTTTTTAAGCGGAGAATTAAACTAAAAGGCTAAAAGGCTCGAAATTATTGGTCATCTATGGCAGACAAGAGAATTTTATTCTTTGGTAGATGACAAAGAAGATCAATTTTATTTACTTTACGAGAAGATTATGTTTTTTTTAGAAAGAAAAAAGGGGAAAAAAGTTCTTCAATCGAATCACCTTAGGGTTGCATAATTTTGCACGGCGGTTAAAACTGTGCTCAATTAAGCATCTAGATTTAGTTTATTTAAGCCATTTTACCAAAGATTTTGGGTACCATTAATTGACTAACAACAAATTCATGTAGAGTTAATTGTCATCTTTATTATCAAATCAAAATATTGCTTGAAATAGTCTGATATTCTCCAAATGTAATCGAAGGGTGTGTGTAAAGATGACCTTAATTAAATTACGGTCCTGATTAAACTATAAACACAAAATCCCTCAGCGAACCTTCTTTTTTTTTTTTTCTTTTTGAGTTGAAGATTAGAAATCTAAGTTTTAATCTTTGGAACACTCCAAAGCTTAAACTAATTATGACAGACCAAAAGTTTTCAAGCTGCTCTGTTCTTCACCCAACACAGTGAGTAGTTGGAAATGCTTTTAGAGCACTTGGTAAAGTTCCAAAATTTTTGTGATGAATCCTGAGGTAAAGGTAGTTAGGACAGTTAAAAAGAGTTAAAAGACATTGGAGTAGCAAATCTAGTCTAAAGATTCGAAGTATCATCACGCTTTTTCAGGCAGAAACTCCTTTGATGACGGCATGAATCAACCCTTCCTTCACGCCCTCTCCAAGCGAGTGGCTGGCTTTACTTTTCTTCCATAAACAATTTACAATTCTAAAACTTTATTCTCTGTGTCAAAAAAAAAAAAAATTTGAATGAATCCAGTGAAAGAAGACAACACTCAGAAATCAGAATGAAACACCAATGCTTCCTTTCTTTTAATTTTGTTGGGTCTGTCTTACTTGCACTCTTTACTGCTTTTAATTCGGGTTTTTTTTTTTTTTGGGTCGTGAAGGGAGAAAGTGGAAGTGAAGTTGGAAAACAAAGGTGATCGGCAATTGCAATTTGGGGATATTTGGTGTGGGTTTAAGGTGATAATAATATATGATTAGGCATATATGATGGCCACGACAACAACATACCACATGGGGGGTTGTAGAGGCAGTCAGAAAAAGGAAAAGAAAAGAGGGATGGAGACATTTTGTTTAAGAAAACCTAATTATATTTCTTTTAATTCTACAACTAAAAAATTTGATTTGATGTGAGCTTAAGGTCTCAATTAGAAATGATTAAAAACACCATAAAGCTGTTGTAGAGAGTATGAAGCTTTTTGTGGTACGTAAAACTTAATTTCATTAAGAATAAAAGATTCGTTATTTCAATGATTTGACGACCCCCTTCTTTACAAGAACTTAGTTATAGTAAAAAATTTATTAAATTTAAACTTAAAATTTAATTTAATTAATTTATAAAATTATTTTTAAAATATCATATTTAATAAGATTAAAATTTAAATTATAATATTTATAATTTATTTTTTTATTTTTAAAAGATAATTATGCTAAATTTGTTAGGTATTTGGTAATAAGATTGAAACTACATTAAATCATAATCATAAAAAGGAATGCTGAAAATAATTATTAGCTTGGGAGTCAAAAATTACCATGACTTTTAGTTGCAAGAGAATCAAAATCCAGAATTTGTGCATTAGGGCTGAACAGTGTATCCCAACTCGCAAGCAACAGTGAAATGTGTGAGGAAACATAAAAAAAAAAAAAGGAAAAAAAAATCTAGTGAGGCATAAAGTGGTCAGTAAGTATTCAGTGGAGATTGAACAGTCCAGTTTAAACCTAAAAAGCTTGAGACAAAACAAACAAAAAAGGGAAAAAGGGCCAAAAAAAAGGACAGTTTGAGATGAAAAGGATGTTGGGAACTTTAACTTTCGACATATAATATACAAAGGATAAGATGGTTATTGGCCGTTGAAGGTTCAATGCATTGATAATTTTTTTGCCCCTTCCCAAAGTGATTAATTTGTGCTTTCGTTTGATCTGATGTTATTTCCTAGCAGTTTTTTGAATGGGGAAAAGGGGGGAGATGGAAATTTTTATGGGGCTTTCTTCAAATTTTTTACGTTGATTAAAGTTTCAAACTATAAGATTAGCAGTTTACTATAATTAATTCTTTTACCTTCATTTTTTTTTCTTTTTTCGGGATGAACATTTTTATTTGTCTTGTATGAGATAAATAGAGTTTATCTAAACTTTTATTTATTATGATCTAATAAAAACTTAATCATCATTCACAAATATAATTTTGACAATTTATTGAATCCTATACATATGAATAGTGATAATTAATATATTAAAAAGTAACAAATGAGATCTCTAACCAACAAATTTTCCTTTTCTCGCCCCTTGCTTAGGAAGTGTTCATCCTGGTAGCATTAAAACAAGCAAAATAACCCATTCAAAATGGTCGAAAAAACATGACATCTAAGGAAACTAGAACCGAAATTTTCGGCTTTCAAGCAAGTTATAATTAGTGAACTAGATTTACAGATAGTGTATTAACACCGTAAAAGGAAAGGTTTTTTCTAATAAAAAAATTTGTAATTTGGAGATATATTAAAAAAAATCTTAAATTTAAATATTAAATTTATTAAATTTTAATTTTTTTAAAAATAATTGAACAAAATAATTAGATTAAGTCAATATTAAAAAAAATATATGATAATATTAATCAAGTTGGATGCGTGTTTTTCAATTTTAGATTATTTTGCTCATCAAATAGCACTTTAACTTCGAGTAAATTGAAGGAAGCCAAAAGAAAAAAAAATGTTTAAAGAAACTTATAATTGATTAATTAAAATTGTCAAACAAATGATTTACTATGTAATTATCGTTTAAAATGATCATATATAATACTATTTTCACTTAATATATTAAAAATAATGAATAAAATTATAAACTATTATATTTAATATAATATTATTTTTATAAATAAATATATTAATTAATCTTAAATAGTTTTTTTTTTAATTATTCGTTAACAAATCTCATTTAAAATTCAGGTTCACAATTACCTTGTTAGAAAAGATCAAAAGATGGATGCCAGGGTCATAATTAATTGATGACAAAAATCATGAAAAACTGTTCAATCCTTTTATATTATGAGTTAATGACTTGTTCTTGTTCCTTTAATATAATTTTCTCTCGGGATTTCTAAAGGGTAATACTCATCAAGGAAAGAAAAATATTTTTATATAAATGTTCATATTTTTTTCTACAAAATATTACTCAAGCATTGAAAAAAACAAAAGTATTGTCTCACGATCTTCAACCAATCTCTCTTCTAAGTAAGCCTGGTTTGCAGGAGCTCATCAGTCAATTTACTGAAATTTTGATTTCCCAATTCCCATCCCCTCAAGAAAATTGCGAAAATAATAATGACCATGAAGTCAAAGCAAGAACTCCCTTTCAACTCTATTAGGAATTCTCTTAATATATGTTACCCTGATTTTCAAATTTATCGAATGTAAATATACATTTGATATGAATATATTTAATTTTTAATAATATTTTATATGTTTTATGTTCTTATATCCAAATATTTTTGTTAGGCATATATATTATTGATACCGTTTCATCAATAAAAATGAAACGTAAGTCTAAATTATTATAGTATAAATACCTACGGTATTGGTTCCAACAACTCAGAATTACCAAGATACCGTCGATTTCATTCCCATGCCCAAAAAAAAAATGACATAGAAAAAACCAAGCAAATCAAACAGTGCTTGGAGTAAGAATAAAAATGTAAAAACCATGGAGATTCCGAATACGTCAAGCTGCAGCAGTTGCGGATATAAATTGGAGTCTGATTAGATTAGATTTAGATTAATTGAGTCATACGCCGAGAATCACGGTCCTGTTATTTAGCCAGCCAGAGCCAGTTAAGAAAATCCTGGTTTCTTTGGTTGTATCCCTTTAATTTGCGAAACATGCAAGATCATGTCTTGTTTTATAAGATCATGATTTGCCTAATCATCCTCAGCCTACATGGATGGATTTCATTTACATGCCCCATTTTTTTTTTTGATGATTAAAGATGTCAGGATTTTATCTTTAATTATTAAAATTAAGAGTCTAATACTATGTGCTTTCATTGCTGACGAAGAAATGTCCTGGATTAGTTTTATTTAATCAATGAAAGCTAAGTTTATGGAACTTTATGGATAATCAAACTCTTAATGACATGATATTCTGCTCTCAATCAGTTGCCAAAAAAAAAAAAAAGGTCATAATAGCTCTTGCTGCTTTAGTTTCTGTTTCTCCATTATTAGATTTTAGGGCAATTTTCCATTAAAAAAAACTATAATACCATGCAGTTTCAAGTTGACGTATCCATGAGCTGATTAGATTATTGTTTGAATTTTTTTTATATTTTCTGCTTAAAATCGAATCATTGTTAATAAATTATTAAATAAATTAAAATCATTTTTATATGAATATTTATATATATATATATTTTATGATTAAATTTAAATAAAAAATTTAATTATTAAATAATAATTCAAGTTAATCTAGATAGAAATTAATAAAAAAACTATATCTGAAACTTGACTAGATCAGATAACTTAACTCATGAATAGATCTAGTTTTAAGTCATAAAAACTAATTTTTTTAAGCTACCATGTGTTTTTTCTTTTAACAAAAGTGTCCCTTTGTTTATTAAAGACTTTGTAAAAAAATTATAAATTTTATTTATAGAACATATCATAACATGTTGAAGTTATGAAAAAAAAATTATAAATATTAAGAATTATATATCTCAAATTTATTAAATATCATTTCAAAAAATATTAGTATAAACCAAATAAATTAAACCTTTTGTTCAATAGCTTTGAGATTTGTTTAGAGTAGGTAAGTCATTCAATCTTAGCGGAGAGGCAAGATGTGCTGTACAATACAAAATATACACTCGAAATTATTATGAACATATAGTCTCAACCCAAGCCGCCCCAAAAAATTCTATAAATCCCCCCTCCTGATTTTCTTCACTAACTGCCTCACATTTATCTCACAGCTCAAATTGTCACACTTGCTATTCTTCATGTAATATTCTTATCCCTTTTAAATTTCCTTTTCAACATAATAGTCTTATGGTATAATAAAGCACTACAAAGAAAAAGAAGGATGTTACCATTTTCAGCTATGTTTTTATAATTGGAGGTTTCAACCAAGTGCTTAGAAGTTCACTTGCTTGTGTGCAGGAAAATGGCTTTTGCCGGGGTTTTCTTGTTGGGTTTTCTAGCAATGGTCTCAGCAGTTCATGGATATGGTGGTGGTTGGATTAATGCTCATGCCACCTTCTATGGTGGAAGTGATGCTTCAGGAACAATGGGTATACGCGCACCAAATGAAGCAACCTTTTTCCTGTACGATAGTAGCTGAATGGAACCCACCCATTTGACTAATTCTTTTTAAGTTTATTTTTCAGGTGGAGCTTGTGGTTATGGAAACCTGTATAGCCAGGGCTTTGGAACAAATACTGCAGCTTTGAGCACAGCACTGTTCAACAATGGCTTGAGCTGTGGGTCTTGTTATGAGATTAGGTGCATGAATGATGGCAAGTGGTGCCTGCCTGGCTCCATTGTGGTCACAGCCACCAATTTCTGCCCTCCAAATAATGCTCTCCCTAACAATGCAGGAGGCTGGTGCAACCCTCCTCTGCATCACTTTGACCTTTCTCAGCCTGTCTTCCAACATATTGCTCATTATAGAGCTGGGATTGTTCCTGTTGCTTACAGAAAGTATGCAGCTTAGTCGTGTTTTGATTTTCTAATACTTTAATGTACGGTCAAATTTGAAGTAATTTTGTCTCTATTTCCCTTTTCTCCCCTGTTAAATGAGCTTTCCAAAGAGGGGTTATTCAGATCTTGAGAAAAAAACCACACTTCTACCATTTCCTCAGGGTGAACATATTGTTTTTTTATCTTTAACAGACACTAACGGTTATTGTCTAGTAACATCACTTACCTTCGGTGGCGGGTTCTGGTTTTTTGTGTAGGGTACCATGCAGGAGAAAGGGAGGCATCAGGTTCACGATTAATGGCCATTCCTACTTCAACCTAGTCCTCATCACCAACGTTGGCGGTGCTGGTGATGTACATGCGGTGGCCATCAGGGGCTCCAGGACTGGTTGGCAGGCGATGTCTAGGAACTGGGGCCAGAACTGGCAAAGCAACAACTATCTCAACGGGCAAAGCCTCTCGTTTAAGGTCACAACCAGCGATGGTCGTACTGTGGTCTCATACAATGTTGCTCCTGCTGGTTGGTCCTTCGGCCAGACCTTCACTGGCAGCCAGTTTCACTAGCCAGTAGCCACCTATTAACATATATTTCCTTTAAATGTTTGAAGTATCTACCAAGCGTCCAAACTACTCTAGATACTATATATTTACTCTTGGGTCAAAATAGCACTTTATCGTCTTGGGTTTACATTCATTAGGGGGTTGAGTGTGCTTTTTAAAGGACACTACTATTTTTAGGGTTATTTTTGCTTGTGTTGTTTGTAGAGCAGGAGATGGCAGAGGTGGAGTTATTACCACCCTCCACTAGTAATAGCTAGGTTCCTCTTTTTTCATCCTTTTGGGATTTTGGGAAGCATTGTTTGGGCTTGTAAGTTCATTTTGATCAGCTTTTGGCTGAATATGTTCTTGGCTTTTATTTGTATGAGAGTAAATTGCAAATCTGCAATTTAAACTAGTAATGGAAAATCCATGTTCATCCTCATTTCTATTATTTCTTCAGTAATGCTTATGATAAAAGAAAAAAAAAAGAAAAAAACAAATAATTGTCCAAATAATTAACCCAATTACTCTTACAGTTCAAAGGGTTAATAATCCAGCACCTTATTATTCAAATTCGTGAGCAGGATATAGCTTTCGAAAACATTTAAAAAGCCATAATTCCTACGTAAAATTCAGTGTAAAACATCACAGCTTAGGTAAAAATCTAAATGAAATTTTGGGTGACATGTCAAAAACAGAATCAGTTAATTCCAATGTTTGTAAATCTTTGTCTCGTCTACCGTCGGGTTAAATTCTTATGGTTTCTTGTCATTTCCAGGGAAAGTGACAAGAATTAAATTCTCACATATAAATCTATGTCCCAAGCTGCAAAGCTAGTTCCAAGCCAACTGAACAAGAGATAAAATAAAATAAAATAAAATAAATCCTGTTCTTTATTTGTGTGATAATTAGAGTTGAAAACCTTGAAAATCCTAATTTTATATATCCACCAACATAAAAAATATTAGAACAAAATTTACGAATAATGGAACAAATATGTACTCGTCCATTGTACTTTGTTAGGTAGTGTCTTCAGGGTTCAGAGTTGTGGGCTATGAAAAGAGAAAAATGGGTGGATTTCATACCAGTGTTTGTTTCTTTGCCAACTTGTCCCATACCTCACGCTCTGTTTCACTGCAGATTTTGCTTCCCAGATTCAAATCTACTCAACAAGGAAAAAATAATAAAACTTCAAATCCCATCATCATTGTTATTTTTTTATTATAAATGTATTGATTTATCGTTAATTTTAATCAAAGAATTGCGGACACATGTTTAGTTAAGTTGTATTCATTGTGATTGCGAACATAATAAATGTTATCATAATCATTTGCAATAAATATCAACAAAAAAATATCAGTAACAAGAGGTTTTCAAAAAATTAAATAATGGTCATAGTGTTGCATTCCAACCGTTATTTAAAACTTTGATTTTAATATCATCATTAAAATTATTAATCTAACTGATTGTGAGAACAATTTAGGCATTTTTATTCTATATATTTATATATCATCTTTGTTTTCAAAAACAGACCTTTGGTCACTTCAAATCAAAGACAAACTTTCTATAATTTTTTCTTTTGCAAACATTTCATGTTTTGAAATTATGGTGTAGCAATTAATGATTAGGATATTGCAAAGTGTAGTGTGCAATTTTCTCTTCATCTCAAATCACAATCTTCTCAACCCCAAAACAAGCCCAACTGATACAGTGACTTTTCCATCATTTTAATGATTCATGATGCTAAAGAACGGTTCATCTCCTTCTCTTTAAGCCCCAACTTTTGCCTTAAATCAAAATTGTGTTACCTGCGCCCTTGAACATGGCTTCTGGATATCCTTTTTAATTTCATTCAAAAAGTCACTAACATATCAAAATCCAGCTGAGCTGCGGACACGTTTCTCTGGTCAAATGTCTAATATTGTGTCACCTCCTGGTTGTTAGCATGTCAAGGTTTCAAAGAAATGGAACTTTTCAGAGCTGAGACAACGCTTTTCCCAGCACACCTTATGGGTCCTGTCTGGGATTGTAAAAGATTAGAGAGGCATTAGCTATAATGATATGATTTCATGAAATAGGAAGTGAATTTAAGCGTTCTAAATTGGTGTGATCCAGCTTGGTTTCCCGGGGGGGGGGGATGATGTCCCAATCTCCACAACATTCTTGAGTCCCTGCTTTATTTTTGTCAATGTCACTATAGACTTAGTGAAGAAGTACCTTGCCTTCGGGGATGCTATAATTAATACCTCCTGGTATCAACTTCGAATTTGCGTGAGATCGTGTTTGAGTTTCTTTAACTTGTATAAAGGAGAATGCTTAATCCAACATTGCAGAGTTTCTTTTTGAAGTCTAATTATAGTCAAGAACAGTGCAATTAATTAGTGAATTTTTAATAAAAAGATAGATGATCTTAACTCGCTTAATGCGATGAATGGTAACATCATTCTTCTGCAATTTCTCAGTTAGTTGCTGCAGCAAAATAACCAATACATGTATAAGAAACAATAAGACGTTTCAATTACTCAAAAGTTCACTTAGCATGATTTATGTCAAACATAAACAATTATGAGTAGATGGGTGTAAGTGAGAAAGAAAGAGAGGGACTGTAGTGGCCATTGGTACAAACCGCTCAGCACATGAGATCAGAGTGATGCATGAGCAAGTGTCAATTTGTAACCTATGTTACTCAGACTCGAGTATGAGTGTTGGACTAGAGTATATTTCTGATACAGCAATGTTCCATGTTTTTTAAGTTCTTCCATTTATTTGGAGGGTCTTAGGAGGACCCATACGGATGATTAGATATACGTTGAATACAAATATTTTAAGAAAAAAGAAGAGTTAAAAGCAACATAGCTTGTAGCGCCTAATTTCACATTGAAAAATTGTGAGTATTCGTTATGATATAAGCAGATATTTAAATATCACATTTGTGAATGTATTGTAGTTCAAGTCTGTATATTATTCTAGAAAAATATTTTGATAATTTCAAAATTGGGAGTTAATTACACGGAAAGGCTAAACGGTTCACCATAGCTTCTAGTTATCTTTCTTGAAATGATTTTTATTCTCCATAAACTCTCTTGGAATGAAGAAACTCAACTCAAGCTTACATTCTATATTACTTGTTCAGCACAAATTGTGATAAAACCAATCACATAACTGCTGAACTTTAATGCCAATCTGGTTAGATCCACTATATTAAACAACTCCTTTCATTTCATCCAGTTAAATGCCATTCACAGAATTGAGAACCATGGTCCGTGGTTAATTTTACTCTCTTTGTTGCCAAAGGATGGAGAAACTAACTGTAACTTCAGTTGCTATTACTCATCTTCCATGCATCAACTAATGCAACTGTAGGCACCCATTTTCTGACATTCTCAGAACATATAGCAGAATCCATGACTTGCTGCTACTCTTACCCTAGCAACGAGAGCAGGAACGGCCTTCTAGAAGGAGAAATATGATATTAATTTCAACAACAAAAGATAGAGATTACATAATTACTGAATAATGCAGGTGATCTGCTGAAGAATACCAAGAGAGAAAAAGTGATTTGGTTACAGATTTCATTTCAGGATATCTGAAAGTTGCACCATATCCTAGTATATCTCTTTGTTACTTTCAAGCTATATTTATTACAGTTGCACATCAAAATATATGCATGAAAACCTAGTTTACCGGTTGTGGTCGAGGCAACAACACCCACTGATATTGTCACAGGAGAGATTAAGGCAGTTACATGAGCTAGTAAGGGATAGCTTACGCTAGGTAACTGAATAGATAACTATAATGTCCTAGTCTTCCAGGACGTTGGATTTGATTCACCAACAGCTACTCCTCCACCAAGGTTGGCTAGTAAGATCATAACCTTACGGTGAAGGTGGAAAAAAAAAATCTGTAACTGCAAAGTGGTATTATATGATGTGGGCTGATCACTAGATCAATTGCTGACATAGCATAGATTATGCGACTGCTAGTATCATCTCTTCTTTCATGTGTTCTCTTGGAAGTTGAGTGATCGAGACAAGGCTGCAGGATTGGCTCGCAACATCAAGAATGAATCTAGTCTGTGATTTATGTCATCACTGCTTTTTGATTGAAAGCCATCAAACAGACCTCCGGAATTAATAGAATTGGTCTTGTTGCTTTTAATCAGAAGTGTTGCCAATATAGAGCTTTTTAGAGTCTCACCAGGATCATCTATCCTCAAAGTTTTTGAATTCAAAGCTCTTCCTAATTCCGACTTGTTGCTCTCTCCTGAAGGCTTTTCTTTCTCCGAGTTGGCTGGACTAAGATTGACAGTGTTTTCATCCCTTGAATACTTACCCAGAGCTGGAGCAGTTGGACTAAAGCTTGGTGAGGAGGCCACTGGAACATCTCCAGGGCTTACACTGTAATTCCAATATGTTGGTGCTGGATGGAAGGATACTGTAAAGCCTGGAGGGGAGAGAGTAGTTGGAGGTGGAAGCATTGCAGTACTCGACTGGATTGAGTCCCGTGGATAAGGCCAAGAAAGCCCTGTGAAAAGTGGTATTTTAGAAGGGAAGCACCGATCATTCTTACCCTGTGATTGATTTAAACTAGCATTGCCTTCCTTCTCTAAGGAATGAGAAGCTGTAATCAAAGATTCACCGGAGTGATTGTCTTCAACCACAATTCTTTGCTTAGGCTTTTGAAACCCATTCTGAACATTAATCTGTGTTTTTTCTGAAATATTGAAGACTGAAGGTACAGGCATAGAACCGGAGCCAAAACTGAGGACACGGCTATTATTGTTTTCACAAGAGGAGTTTCGGTGTATTCCAATTGCAGCGGTACTTGCTTGAGCTACCCGGATAGCTTCGGAAATCAAAATCTGATGGTAATGCAGAGCAGAAGAGCTCTTGGAGTTGCGACGACCGGAACCGACCGGTAGGTTCCTCATGTTTCCCCCAGCAGTCCAGTATCTTTGACAGTTTTTGCAAAGATGACGCGGCTGATTCACATTGTAATTGTTATAGTAGCAGAACTTGGTTTCCTTGCTATGACACCGTGGACATGGAAGTATCTTATCAGGCTTCTTCAAAGTAATCTTTTCCCGTGAGGAAGTTGTCTCACTTTTTTCTTCGTTCTTAGAGCTTTTAAGCGACGAAGTTTTCCTTTCAGCTGAAGTTGTATCTTTTAAATCTTCTCTTATATCATGTGATGTACTGTCTTCATGTTTATCCTTATCCTTGAGGAATTCTTTCTCTATTGTTTCCTAAAATCATGAATTTCAAAGAGAAATTATTGATTATACACACAAGTAAACAGATACTAGGCAATGAAGGGGTAATTTGAGCTTCTCTAATGTCATTCAAGCACAAATCTCTGTTACACTGACTCGCTTTCATCTATATTAGTTGAATCCGGGTGAATGCCGAATATGGATGCATGTCTACTAAATAAGTGTATAAAAGTCGTAGATGGCGGACCATTGAAACTGAACCTTCAAGACATATCGATCTCCAGCAGCAAAACTGAGCAAGCACGTTCAAGAGGGGTCGAAAAATATTAAAAAACAGAAAGAGAAAAAACTAGACTTCGGCTGGGCTGCTTACTCCAAGTTTAATAAAACATAAATAATGTTGCTCGTGTACAAACGTTCGGACATTAACCTGAAATGATTATTTGAAACCGCAAGAAAATATTCGCAACATTTCTCACAGACAAATCTAAACAATCAGCTCAAGCAAATAGAGGAAAAAAAGAAGAAGAAGAAGAAGAAGAATAACAAATTCCTTTTAAAAGTTTACAAAATTCAGTAGCTGAAAACCCATAGTCCTTGAAACTATTAGATGAATACTTTATCAGCAAAATCCCTTTGACTTGAAATGTGCAAAGCCTAATATAGATTCAAAGGGGTAAGAATCAATCAAGTAATCAGCCCATTAACAATTATGACTTTGTAGACTGAGGGTTGTTCTTTGAATTGCCAAAATCCTAAGCCATCAAGAATTGCAGAAATATATATATATATATATATATATATATATATATATAGATCAGAGTCAAGGACTTTCTCAAGTCCTGAATAAAATCCTTGAAAAATATTAAAGCCAACACATCAATGATTTTCCAGACTGTGAAAAATAGTTTGTAGGTTGTAATTAAGAACTAGCAAAATAGAAAAAAAAAAAAAATCGAACCGAGTCAAACATATATACCTGGTCCTCCCCAGGAGCCTGAGCGTGATACTCATCATTAGAATTCACTCCATCAAAAGAATTAGATGAAGAAAGAAGATTTCTATCACAACAATCCTCAGTAGCATGATCAGTCAAAGCTTCCTCCTCCTGGTTCAATGTCAGCAATGGAATCGTCTTCCCAAACAGCTTAAGAGAAGAAGATTCATTAAATTTAAACATGGTTAGTTGTAACTTTGTAATAATACAGCAGCCTGTCTGTTTTTCAGAAGATCATAACTACTACTACTTTTACTAATGATCTCTCCCCTGTTTGATTGTCTGAATGACAATCTCTCGGATTTGTGTTGGTGAATTTAATCGACAGGGAGGGAACTGGAAGAGGCCAATGGCTTTGGCGGTGGTTTAAACAAAGGTCGGGAATGCCACGTAGGCACATTCTGAGCCACAATTTTTGTGGACTTTAAGATCTTTTCTTGCCGTTTGATTCCTCCACATTGTTGAAAAAGATAATGCTCTATTGGCCCTCCTTTTGGCCTTTTCCTCTGCCACGTCAGATGCCCTTAGTTTCTTGCTTTCAAAGAACTTGACTTTTATGTAATGCTCTCATATTCCTTTTTTATCCTTTTATGATATCATTATTTATTGTTAATGTTATTCATATTGGAGCGAGCAAAGAAGACGAGTATGTATTTTATAAAATATATTTAATATTTTAATATTTTTATGCATTAAAAAATCATATTTAATAGTTATATTTGAGTATAAGGTGAATACAAATATCATGTTCTATATTTATATTGCTATTCTCCATTTAACTAAAACATTTTTTATCTTTGTAAGTCATTAAGAGCAAAAAACTTTTCATCAATTTAAACTTTGAAAAATTATCTAAAGCACAACCAATAATATTTGTAAAAAATTTTTATGAAATTAGAGAATTGTCATGTACTTATACATTTAGATAATTAATAAATTAATATGATAAATAAAAATTCTTGACAATATTCTAACTCAAAGTCTATAAACTCCACAAATAATATAAAATATAATATTTTAACTTTTAAAAAGGTTGATGAGAATCAATGAAAATTATGATTTTATTTCTCTCTCTCTCTCTCTATCTATATATATATATATATATATGTTACTATAATATATAAATTTGTTTAAACTTTCTGTGTAGTATTTACTTGTTTTAACCAAATTTGAATTGTACCTTCTTCTATTTATTAATTTATAAAATTTTGAAGTTTTAAAAGTAAAAAAGAAAAACCAACAGTTAAACATATATAACGACTATTAGATAGAGCTTTAAGTAAGTGCTAAGTGCTTTAATTGTTCAAACTCTTTGGCTTGAATGTATACCTAACAAAATTTAAGATGTGCATTTGAAATAACATGTAAAGTTTGGATAAACCACAGTAACTTGCCAAACTTCTCACGTACTAGTGAAGTACTGATGTATTACACTAGTAATTTGCTGACTTTTTTTAGCTTTATTAATTAGTCCGACATTAATTGCTCGATTAATAGATCTCTATAAACTCTGATTAATTATTTTTTAAAAAACTAGCTTTTCATTTAATGAATTACTTTCACAAAACTCAATAAATGACAATGCATCAATCAGTTTTTTTTTTTGAATATATCACTTTCTTGGGCATTAGTTAACATTTTCCATTTTTTTTTTATATCTATTAAACATAAGTATTAGAGAATAAAAAATCCACTTTAACCATTTCCTTTTGTTTTTTCTTTTATTCCAAATCATCAAACATAAAAGATATTTTTAATATTAGAATAGAACGTAATAACATATTATAAAAAATGTTATATTATCATATATATGTATTATTTTTATTTATCATATGAATTCAATGATTTATTCAAATAATATTTTGATGAGATATGTAATAACACTTAATTTGATCGATAAAATTTTAAATCTTATTGATAGAGTACTAAATTATTTTCGCAAACTTTGTCTTATCATTACATGTTGCAAATTTAACTTGTTTAGGATAGTTGAAGATTTTCTTTATTATTATTATTATTATTATTATTATTATTATTGGTTCAAAGCCAAGATGCAACAAAACCACGCGTATGAATTTAAATAGTTTGCTTCAAATTAATTATTATATATTGTAAGAATAGTTTCCAAACAGTACATTAACCTTCACTTAAAAGATATTTTATTAATTTATTTTAAATAGGTTGCCTTCAACATTGAAAATTATCTACCTAGTTAGGTCATGGTACCAGCCAACACAAAGTTAGCATGGACCCTTAGCGTTAATATTAGAAAAACATTGCGTGTTTACATTTTATTGAATTCATAAATTTTTAAACTCTATCCAATATGCATGTTAAATAAGCATTCTAGTTGACTTAAAGAAGCCGCTTACTAAAAATATCTATGTTGAGTGAAAGTCAATGTTTTTCATTTTTCAAGTATCGTACTGAAATAAATGATAAAAATGTAAGAAAATCTTAAATTAAAAATGTTAGGTAAGTTAATTGAGTACTAACTCCAATAATATGCATATTGTTAAGATAATTTTAAAACTTGTGAGTTTAATAATATTCAAATTTATAAATTTTTTTGGATAAATTAATTAGATAAACATAAAAGACTATGGTTAAATTAAAAATTAAAAGAAAAGGAAATGTTAGGTTTAACAACTTGACTTGATAAAAATAATAGAGAAAGACATTACCTTTACTAGTGTAGTGGAGGAAATGGTGGAATTGATGAGGTGTTGGTCACTTTGCAATTACTTTTCTTCCCATCCCATCAATCTTTTCTTCCAATATTTTCTTATTGGAATATCTTAGGCTATATGCCCAATATGAAACTTATCTCTAAAATTTAGTTGCATTAAGTTTGTGTAGAGAAAGGTACAATAAATAAATTTTGACATTAAAAAATTGCCCCCCCCCCCTTCCCCTCATAAAGTAAACTTTGTACGTCAAATTGATGTCAAAGCAAAACAAACATTGATTTATGTTATATGGTCATTCCATTTATTGGAAGATGCTTTAGAAGTTTCTTTTATATCCATCGTGTTAACTAGAGAACTTCTTTATGTGAGGGGCCAAATTTGACATTTATGATCTTTTTGCGGTGGTGATGGATACATAATTTCAGCTTGTTAATTGTTGTTTTTTATATTATTAGGATTATGTATTTAATAATATTTGTATTCAATATAATTATTTGAATATGAATATAAGATATTATCTTTCAAAAATATATAAAAAAATTAAAAAAAATTGAATGTATATCAAACATTCACTCCAAATTCTACAATCATAAATTGACTTACCCTTTAACCTTGAAGCATTGACGCCCCGGTGATCCGGAATTCTTATTTTGTTTATTTGTTTGTTCATCTCTGGAGTCTGCATAAACTTCATGGCCAGGTCCAACTTCAGAATGTAAAAATGTAGTACACTCAAAAATGCAATTTGAAAATTCTCAGAAATGTAAAGAAGAACAACAAAGAATATATATATATATATATATATGTAATACATATTATATGTACGTACGCAAAGGTTAAAGTTTCAGAAAGGAAATTCAATATCAATTTCTGTCTGCTTTTAGCTACTTTTCTGTAATCTGATTTCTTTGCGAAAAAAATTCTATTTTAGTTCTTCAATTTTTGCTTGTGGTACTCTACTTCCGTTCATGATTTGCATGAATTATGAACTTACACGAATTTGCTTCAAACATGGATTAGCTGATAATAAAAGTGAAGATATTGATGCTGTATATATCGCTGAGAACGATATCTCGAAGTTTGAAAAAGTTCTTTACTCCTCAGCCATGAAGCATTGAACACTTGCAGATTAACTGACCTTATAAAAGCTAATATATGCTCAGTTAGATTATTAGACTTAATTGGTAAAATAACCAACGAACAATAAAAACCCGAGATTTGTTAAGTTGATTCATTCGGCCATTCAGTTAAGATTTGATAATTCGTATTCAATAAATTTAAAATTTGAATATTAATATTTGTTTTTACTAATATATTAGACTGCAACTTCCTTTAAAAGAAAATGCTAATGAAAGATGGATAAGATTCCTTCATGATCATCTGCTAAAGAAGCCCTCACTCCCAAACTACTGTTGGTCTTGGGGAATGCCGTTTAGGATCTAAAGACAGCTTTCGTTTCTGAGTGCTTATCTTGGACTCAGTTATATCATTCTTTTATTGAAATTTAGAAGGTTTTCCTTGTTTGTACTGCGTCCAACTTTGAGTTAAAAGTTGAGGTTTTATCCTAGAAAGCCTAGTCCCTGAAATTCAAAACTATAAATATATTCAACACCATCACTTAAAGATGATTGTATTAAACAGATTATATTAAATTTCAGATTTAAACATCTTTCTTTAACTTGCCACTGTTCATGAGCAAATTGATTGGACATAGAAATTGATTAATTAATGAATATAGCCAAGGCCAAGTGTATCTCAAGACTTTAAAATTAGTTGAGTAAGGAGTGCCTTGTAAATGACAGCATCAAACTTAACCATAAAACTTTCTTGCTTTAATTACTATAAACTGAGTTTTCCCATGTCTTAAGTGTGTCTAATATCCACAAGTAGGGTTAATATTTGATATTACATATGCTTTTAGTGTATTTTATTATTATATTGTTTTTAAAAAAATTCTTATTTTGTTTAATTCATCCCATGCTTTGTCACATATAATTTTCGGTCCAATGAAATTATTAGAATAAAAACAGAAGAGTTTAGGTCCAATAATCATAAATAGGTTAATCAATTTTGACTTACTGTTTTGTGAGATAAAGAAAAGAAGAGGAAGAGAGGTTAATGAAAGGCCATTAAATTTTTATATATATATATATATATGTATATATATATTTGTAATTTTTTTTTTTAATTTACAGTTAGAAACGACAAAAGCGCGAGCTTTCCAAACCGGCAGAAACATATTTCTAACGTCGGTCCGAACCTTTGATGTTCGTCTGCGGTTTTGGAACACTTAAAAAGGCTGTTGAAAGTTGAATCAAGCTGTCTCCTTCTCCAAACTTATCCCAATTCTAAAAGAAAACCCTAAAAATTCTGATTTCTTTTTTTTCAAATCATATCTCTTTTTTTCTTCAATTTCGATTGAGATTACATTTCTATAAAAAAGCAAAAAAATTTTGAGTGATGTTAACAATCACATTCTCCTTCCCCAACTACATTTGTTGATCTTTTGATGCGATGATCGCATGGCCGAAATCGGTTCGAATTCAAAAACTCTCGTTAAACCAAGCCAACCTCATCTTTATCGCAATTTCAGTCGCCCTATCTCTAGCTTTCTTAAATGTTTATTTATGTTTTTCTTTTCTCCTCTAAATATTCCACAATCCACGGAATTATAATCGATGGCGGAAGCACAGGGACAAGAATTCACGTGCTTGGCTATAGAATCGCTGGATGCAAAAGCGCCCCCCCTTTTTTTTTAAATTTTAAACAAGGTTTGGAGAGCTTACGGGTGAATCTGGGATTGTTGGCGTACTCCGAGGATCCGAAAGGAGCTGCAGATTCGTTGAGAAAGCTTTTGGAGTTTTCGAGAAGGTAAGTTCCAAGAAAACTGAGGGCAGAGACTCAGATTAGGTTAATAGGGACGGCGGGGTTGAGATTGTTGGATGTTGATGTGCAGGAGAGGATTTTGGAGGAGTGCAGGAAGGTGCTTAGGGTGTCCAGGGACGACTGGGCTTCGGTTATTACAGGTAGTACAATGTGGGAATATTTTCATGTGTTCCGAATGGGGCAGGTGAGGAATAGAAAAGTTATAAGAGGTCTAAGTTTATCGTTTGTAGTAGAAATTCTTTGAATGACAAAATTTGAAGTTAATAACACCCTATTGATAGGCCTAAAAATGCTAATTGGATGCAAGTATAATTGATCATATAAATGAGCAATTGGATAAAGCTTCGACATTATGTTTTAACTTTGAGTACTTGACTTCTTCCAGGCCTGAATGATGGAAGTTGGACATTTTGAGTGCTTGAGTAGTGTTGTCAAGGCATGGGCCTAGGCACACTTGCGCCTTGCTCCTTAGCATTTGAAAACAAAAGTGCCTCAGCAAGGAGCATTTGATCAGGCACACACCTAGTGCACCTAGACGGGCATTTTTGTAAGGCGATGGGCGTAAGAAAAAAAAAAGCCCTCTTGATTGAAGTTCTCTTTAATTTGAACTTTTTTCATCAGATGTACCTTTACCGGTAAGAAAGGAGGTAGTATCAAACTCTCTACTTTTTTATATTTGAGTATTCAACAATGGACATGAGACCTTAAGGAAATCATGCATATTGGCCAACAAACAAAAACTTGCAAGTTTTGGAGGTAACTTGGACCATCTTTAGAGTTTATTATCATAATTATATGCCTTAAGCTTATTTTATATATATGTGTGTGTGTAAACATATAGATACATACACAAACAAACTCACATATATATATATATATATATTGCGCCTTAGTTCACTTAGGTGAGTGCTTTTTTTCCGCCTTGTGCCTGAGGCAATAGAAGGGCCCTAGCACCTAGAGTGCGCCTTGTGCCATTGACAACACTGTGCTTGACCATGTTTTGCATGAATTTGATAAACCAATGCGGGAAAACTTTTATGTTGTTTTAAAAGCTAAATTGGAGAGTAGTAGGAGTGGTTAATCTACATTTTAGGATAATGGTTTATATTGATTCTGATATAGGACAGTGGGTGTCGGTCTTGGTCCATTTTGGCTGAAGTCATATATCAGAGGGAGAAGAAACAAAAAAAGATAATGATAGCTTCTTAGGTAATTCTAGATGTTGGCTTTCCTTCCTTTTCTGGTGGCTATATTAGCATATAATTTGTTACATATCCATTGATTAAAAAGGATCGGTTCTTGTAGTCAATACTGGAAATTTTATGGTCCTTATGTATTTTAAATTCTAATCTCTGATCCACTTTTTTTGAATCTAAGTTTTGGATGCTATGACTGTGTTAGGCTCTGATGAGTGGATGTCTGCTTGGATTGTTGCAAACCATGCACTTTTGATAGAATTAAATTGGATTCGGCCACACTAGAATTTCCAAGTCATTCAACCTTCTAATTAGTGACACCATGTGCTGATTTCCCTGAAGCTATTCCTTGTGTTTTGGGAATAGCTATCTCAAATTAGTTCATAATCCTCTGGAAAACTTTATTATCGAGCTTATAAATTATGAAGCAGGTGGTGAGTGTGAGACATGGACTACGTTTTGTTAGTTGTCCAGAAAGACTACAAGTTGTTATTTCAAGAAACAAGAAATTAACATGCAATTTTTTTTTTTTTTGATTGGGAAGATATCACTGCTACCTAAAGCAACAAACTATCTGCCTTGTCAAAAGAGGGAAAAAAGGGTTAAAAGAAACAAGAAGCTATAACTTTCTCAACTAACTGCAAATGCATTATGGTATATATGTCCTTGGCTTGGTGCTCTTCATATTTATTAGTTAAAAGGCACATATAAGATCACCATTAACTTGGCTGCTAGACTTATATTTCAGGTAACCTTTTTCTCATGTGAGCCTATGCCTTCTGAGTTCTGAGTTTCACGCTCCATCAAGTTTGGAAATTTCACTTATGACCTCTATAGCCACAGCTTTCTTCATTTGGCCAGGCAACCTTTGGCATGTAATAGCTATTCTTCTACTTTTTGCTGGTTATGATTGCTATGCTATCTGTTCTAAACGTGGCCATCTTATTTCACAAAATTATGTTTTTTTTTTTTTAATTTATAAATTCTTGTCTCTATTGAGATGCTTTGGCATGTTTTTAATAGTTAAAATTAAATGGACCGATAAGATTTATTGTTCATAAATTCTGGAAGTAGATATGACTGATTGACTGTCCTTCTGGCAAGTGTTTTTCTTTATTCCTCATAAATAATAATGATAATTGCAGATTTAACTTCCAATAAATTTTACTATTGTTTCAATATGGTTTTGCATTGTGATTTTGGAAGTATGTCCTTAAAGATTCTGTCAGTTTGATCTAGGAGCTTCATAACTTTTGTCATTTTTTCAGAATGTTGCACATGAATCATTTTGGGAATCACTTATTAGGGGAGATTTCAGTCCAGATATTTTTCAATAGCTTTGATTTCTGCCAAAGTTTTGCAGCCTTCAAAGTACTTGAATAAGTATTAAAAGTAATTTATCTTGCCTTGAACTCAAAGTAGGAATTTTAGTCATGCTGAGTTTTACTTTAATCATCTCTGTGGGTTCTGCAATTTTAAACTTGAGTAAGAGATCCAAATTTGAGTGTGAGAACTGTTTGTATATTTACGCTTTTGACTATTTAGGTTGGTTTGAATGTTTCACTCTAAAAGTTGTTTTCATTTTACCTTTGGTCATTTATGGCTATTTAAAATGGCTCATTAATGAAAAGGTTGTTAGAAACAAAGGTTTTTTTGCTGGATATTTTCATAGGATCTTTGTAACCTTTGATAGAGATTGAGTGGAGTTACTATCAAAGTTATTATGCTTATATTGTTCATTACGTTATTCTTATCTGAATGCAGTTGCTGATTAAGGAAATGTATATAGATCCTTGTAAACCTCAAGGGTACTTGCCTGGGTCATTGAAGCTTTCACTAGGTTCTATGGCTGAAAAAGGTAGATATATTTCTGAACTTCAAGCTAGGGGTAACTTCTCGGAGTGCGGATCCACTGCACTATGACTGTTACAAAAAGGAAAAGGTTGCACACTCTCTTAGAACCACCACATTTATTGCATTAAATTGTGCCACAGGAAAATAATCACTATATGTTGTGAGATGCAGAGAAAGGTTCCTACAATCGCTGTTTGTTGATCAGTTTTCGTGCCCAAGCTTTGAGGGAAATTTTTGGCGACAGAAAATTTCTTCTATACCTCAAACGGTATAACTATTATCTGCATTTTTTCTTACTGGCATATGCTCGCTTAATTTTCCCTCCCCTTTTTATATGCCTCATATGGATCTTTTTAGAAGACATAAGCACATCCTAAACCCATGTAATGTTGCTTGGATGCACTGAGTGTCTGTTTTTTAAATGTCTCCTTCTGTATTAGTTCTCTAAGTTGCACCAAAGGTCCTTTCTTTCTGATTTAGTGATGGCAGGGCAACATTTCTGTGGAGAGGATTGGTCAAAATTGAATAAGAAGCATCAATCACTCGGTGAGGAAGATCTGTTGCTCTATTGTTTGTCTTCAGCATATATTTTTGGCCTTACTTCATGATAGCCTTGAAATTGCTTTTGATGATGAAAGATATGCTTCCTGTTTTACTACGAGATTTAGGGCAATGTGGCGTGCGACTTGCCTCCATATGAAAATATTGGCAGTTGGCCAATAGGTTTATTCATGCTCTGAACTGAAATTTGACTAATGGGAATTCAATCCTAAACAGGATCAGTTTCACTAATCAGGTGAAAAATATACCCCTAGATTGGGCCTTGGGAACTTTCATATTGCAAAGCACAACCTACTCAGATGTGAAGCAACCTGACTGGATAATCACCATCATCAGTGATGATTCACCCACATGGCTTTCGATCGTTGTTTTCTGCAATATTGATGCTCATAGCTTGGTCTATATCAAAACAGAGAAAACCCCAGTTAAGGACGGTGTATGATCTAGAGAAAGGACAATATATGGTTACTCATATCGTTAGAAGTTGATGTAGCATTGCCCACCCAGATGGAATCATCCTTAGGATTTTGCAGTCAAGAAGGGAAATATTATTTTTACGCTTCCTTGGGTTACTCCTCCTTAAGGCCACGATGTTGGTGGGGGAAACATAAGATTGTATGTATATCATTGAGTTTCAACATGGGATTTAGTGTAACCTTCTTGTGGGCAACTACGATAGAAGATCAGATTCCCATTTTCGTATTTTACAAGGAATCAAACTGAAAGTAGTGAA
The DNA here is from genome assembly GCA_038381775.1 of Adansonia rubrostipa. Taxonomy (NCBI): domain Eukaryota; kingdom Viridiplantae; phylum Streptophyta; class Magnoliopsida; order Malvales; family Malvaceae; genus Adansonia; species Adansonia rubrostipa. The sequence continues at coordinate 6,243,358 of JBBYHM010000020.1, read as the reverse complement.
GGGCGATTCCCGTTTATTAGTGGTTGTTCTTCAGCTTAGCATATATTCTCACATGCCTTCGGCTTGATCATGATCTATGGGAACAATCTCAAAAGCAAAGGCACTTAAGCATCTGAACTGCCTTTAACATATATTTTTGGTGACGTTCCGTTTTGATTTTTCCATTTCGGATTTATTTCTTGCCAAGCAAAGTTATTCAAGTCGATAATGAAACTCAATTGATATACATACTTATATACATAGATACAAAGATTTAAGTATATAAATGAAAAGAAATCCCCAAAAAATGAAGGAAAAAAAAAAAGAAAAGAAAACCAAAAGAATCAAACACGGAATAGTTTCAAAGATTGGGAAATGATCTATGTCAAATTGAAAACTTTCATCACCGTTGACTTGCTTTGCTGCACTTCTTTAGTTGTCTTTTTTTTTTTTTTTTGTTGTTTCATGGTGGCTTGGTCAGGCTGACTGTGTGTGGACTCGTTGCAGAGAGACCGTCAAGGGACATGAAGGCTGATCAACCAAATGGTCCCCTTTGCTCTTTGCACTTTGCCCTTTGGTTTAAATGAAAGTTCAGTGAATTGTGCACTTTTTTTTTTTAATTAACTCTCTCCATGAATTAATATAGAGTTTAATTATTATCGAATCAAAATTATTTTTGGCCATTATGGAATCAAATATTCACGTACTTTAAAATTAAATATTCCTCACAGTTTTGAAGGATGAAAAGTAGAGACACAGCACATTAATTAAAAAGTTAAAGCTAGATAGATTAGGTCGAATTTGAACTATGAACAATCACCATTCACTTTCATCTCATATGGCACCATCAAATCCCATCACAAAAACTTAAGATAAAGTGCAAGAATTTATGCTTTAGAGTGTTCCACTTGCATGTGATATTTGCACAACAACAATGGCAAATAAAAGAAAAAATAAAAGGGAAAGATAGTTGCCCACATGAATAAACTAGAAAATTTTAACAGGTCAAGGGACTAGACAGAAGTTTTTATTTTTGAAGTAGATGATGATCAAGAATTGGCTGCCAAAGGAAGAAAGCTTGGAATTCTAAAGTGAGGAAGATCTTAGAAATGGAGATAAAGCAAGTGTTTGTTTCTTTAATTTGGAGGCTATTCTATTCTACAATCTGCAAACATAATTTCCCCTTCCAATTTTGATTCTTTTTAGCTTTGCTACAGTAGCAATCTAGCAGTTGTAGGTGGTCCAGTGGCTGCTGTCTGACCAGTCAATCACTGCCATTAAAGAAAACAAAAACTCCCTTTCTTAATAATAAAGTAATGGCACTATACTTTAATACGCTTGCTTAATTAATAGTAGTAATTTTCACATTGTCTATGAAACAGTGATCAGATATTTTTTGTTGTTAATTTTTGTAAGGTAAATGTCAAAGAAATGGCTGCTTGTCCAACAGACCAGATTGGTCTAGTTTTGCAGCCAAAAGCGGTGAACAAATGACAAAAGATACTCGGCTTCTCAAGAGTACTATTCCAAGTTCCAAGTTCCAACCCCTTTATTCATCAATGATGGATTCTTCCAATAACAGCCTTAATTTACTTAGATTGCAGACTCAATGATTTGGGTGAATCTACAATTCCCTCCAGTAGTGTTGGGTCCCTCCTGCTTGCTTTAATGCTTTAAAGTTGTTTCCAAAATCCAATAACAGATAAATAACAAACTTATATCTACAGGATGAAACATCAAAATAGAAAGATTACTGATTACAATCTCACACCAACTTATTCTCTCATTATATTAAACAAAGCAAAGATATCTCAGTTATTCTTGCTTGTTTGAGTTCAGTGTAGACCAAAAAAAATGGTTTGCATGGCTGAGAGATTGCTTATATTTCTTATCATTTTTGGGCTATTAGCAATTCAACCAGATAAAGTTTGTGGGTTTAGAAGCATGGACCTGGTCTTCAGACATAGTCAAGAAGATGGAATAGTTACCTGGAGGAATCAACGTATCCTTAAGGCTGCTGTTGACATGAAGGGAATGAACACAAAGAAAATATCACCAGCACCTGTGAGCAACGCATTTGATCCGAATCAATCAAACAAAAGAAGAGTTCGAAGAGGATCAGATCCTATCCACAACAGGTCTTGATGACAAAAATTGACTAATTTTCTTCAACAAGGAAGAGTAATAAGTAACATATAGTAAGTTTCGATGCTATTAGAACTCGGATGTGAGTGTTAAATACTAGTGTTTTCAATTTTTTTCAAGTTTTTCATATATTTGAAGAGTCTGTAAGGAGTCATTTGATACAGGTATCAAGAGTAAGTTTTAGCATATTGAAAAAGAAAGAAACAACTTCAGGTAGCACAGTGCAGAAAAAACTAGGTGGTGGTAAAACTGTATCTTCTGTTATCTCAAGAAATTTCTTATTGAGAGGTTGTTTTATGGTTTTTTGTTTTCCTCTTTGTTTCCGATAGCCTTTTTGGCTTGTTGTTATAAAAAGATGTAGCGTATAGTGAAGTTATAGAGGAAGGCTGGTCCTTGAAGACAAATTAATTAATAGTGAGCCTGCCGCTGCCAGCATCAACTTCGTATTATAAGCTGACATCCTGATAGCTACGAATAGGATGAAAGCAAAACTATAGATTATGGTTTGGGTTTCGAAAATGATAGCAATATTTTTAGCTTCTTTTTCTTCGTTTCTTTTTCTTTCATCTTCTGTTTCAGGAGAAAATAGAAAATTATACTCCAGTCCTGCTTGCATCAGTACTACGTTTCTTGGAGAATATGTAAATATGTAGAGTCAAATTGTTTTGTATCCTTCCAGCTCTGCCAAATGTTTGGTCTAAGACTGTACTGTAAAGTGCTCATTAAGACACTTGACTTGTATCTATATTTCCATATAAAACACTTAGCTTGTAAGTGCTTTTCTTTTTTCCTTTTTTTTTTTTTTTGGTGTACATATTTGGGTCGTAGAAATATTCAATCCCATTTAACAGAGTGTTGATTAGCAATTTTTCATTGAGAAAAATGTTTTCTATTTCGATTTAAACTCTATACATCATGTTGTGTAATCAGTTTGGAAGTTTAAAATATTATTGCAAAATTGATTTCATCAATGTTTTACTTTTAATACATTATTACACACCGTAGTGGAGGTTATTGAAACATGGTTTTGATTTGTTCTCGCTTGATTTTGATGGCTTTTATTTTTAAATTTAAATTAAAAAACAAAGAAGAAAAAAAAACTCGAGTGGAAAATTTTTGTTTTCAAACTGTAGAATTGTGTGAGTAGTTGCTACCGAGTTCGGCTTAGACACGCTTTCCCTTTACAATTCATAAAAACAACCTTTTAGAATCAAGACATTTTTATATGAAGTTGCTGAAATCCTTTTTGGTAAGATTTGGCTATAGATAAACGTAAATTAAATAAAGTGTTTGTAAGTTACTCAAATTTAATTTGAAAAAAATTAAATTTGATTTGATCATTATCAAGATGAGTTTCAAATCAAATTATTGAACAAGCTGAATACAAATACCTTCATATTTAACTCTAGTACTTTATAAGCTTAATCGAATTTTTAATTATTTTTAATTAATATAAAAAATTTCAATTGAAACTCAAGATCGACTATAATTCATAAATAATTAAATTTGAAATTGAGAATGAAAATTAAGTTATTTTTTAATATATAAATGATCTTAATCGAATGTACTCAAGTAATTCGATTTTTATTTTTAATCAAGCTTAAACTTTAAAACTAAAAACTTAACTAAGCACAAACCGAATTTTAAATCTAGCTAAACTTGAGTTTCTTGCTAGTTGAACTTGACTTGGGTCGAACTGGCCCCCTAGTTTTTGAATGCCAAAAATACTACCTCTCAAAAAGATGCAAAAGCTAAATCGAAACAAATTCGTTTTAATTAAAACTCAAACCAGGGTTAGTTATACCTTTGCAATTGCAGCCACTTAAATAGCATCAAAGGAAAGAAATGGTTGAAAGGAAATAAGAGATAGAGCTAAGATGGAAACCGGAGAAACTTATAAATGAACATTTGAAAGTCCAATTGTATGATCATCTTTTATGGCCGCTTCTTCTTCTTCTGGTTCACCACTACAAAATTTACAAGCAGCACTAGGAGGAGATAAATGCAGGCAGTGATCTATTCTTTGTTCCAACCAGGCTAATCTCCTTTCCATACTCAGTACCCCCACATGCATAATCCGCATGTCCACCTCCACAACCCTTGCACAACAACGGAGTAGGATGTAGTAATCAGCGTGAGCAACATACCTAAGGGTGCCTTCGTCTTTCTTCCTTGCATAGTGAAGGTAATCTAATCTCTTCAGCCTCACCCTTGGAGGGATATAACAGAACCTGTTCTCCTCCATGGTTTTTTTCATCAGCCTAATTGCTCTATGCTTGTTGCTCTCTGCTGACACTTTGTCACCGGCTTCTGAATTTTCATGTTCCCCTGAAGTCATAGAAGAATGGTCAACATTGGGATCTCTCTGCGAAAAAAAATCTTCGTGAGAAGCCCTTCCGTCGTGGGAGGGACTAGTATGATATTCATTATCTTTGAACATTTTGTTCACTTTATACATGATGCGATTGGCACTGCTATGTCGCTCTCCCGAATCTTCTGCTGGTTCAGAACCCTGCAAACAACAGAGGCAATGATAAGTGAAATATAGAAATGTTATTTGTTATTTGGTATTTTTTTGATGTGCACACAAAATTTATGGTACATTCATCAGGACCAGCCAAGGATATGACCGATAGTTCTTCCACATGTGACAGGAAGTCTGAAAAATTATTAGAACCATGTAAAAAATAAAGGCCCCGAAAATGAGATGATATTGATAAAAGATTTTGCTATCATAAACAAGGACAGAATCCAGTGTCCTCAGCCAAAAGATGATAAGCGTTCCCATTAAAAACTCTACCAATGATTTGAAGGGAAGTTCACCGGCTCTAAAGAGATCCCTAATTCATATTTCTAAATCCTTGCTTATATTTTGCTTAAAAGTTGCATAATACCAGAAATCAGACTTAAACCTTTGTTTCAAAGAGCGGAAAACTTGTCTAACAATATTTTCAGTCTAGTACTTTCAATTTGCAACATAACATATAATAAATGCAAATAAATTTCAAACAAAGCAAAACAAAACAAAAGAATTCCAATTCAAAAGTCAAGGTCAAAAACCAGCTAAAAAAAGAATTCCAAATAAAAGGCAGGTTAGACCATATTATGCACAATAAATCCATCTGCATGAACTTAAAGAAATCTGATAAAATTAAACCATAGCTTATAAGTTACCTTTTCTTTCTGATAATAATCCCAAAGTTTGTCTACTAAACTTTTCTCCTCACCATAAAAGTCCACAGCCAGCTCTGATCCTGCGAAGATCACATCCTGACAGTATTGTAGATATGATGGCATGCTCTTAGAAAGACTTCCCATACGTTTAACACCACCATGTGCATTATTAATCTCATTGTATCTTGCTTCAAGGTTGCACAAAAGCTCCGCATCATCAAACTTGGATTCAGGATTATGTAATGAGTTTCTAGCAGAACTAGTATCGATATCATCCACACAATGAGGAGAACTAAAACCATTTTCAGCATTGTTCCTAACTTTGGGACGAATTGCGGGATCCTTACTCTTGGCTTCATTAGATGTACTAGTAAGATTATGACTAGACAAACTTTTTTCCCACACTCCAAGTCCATTTATATTATATAGAATTCGTATTGCTACGACCAGTATTGACATCAGATGGACACGAGTAGGAAGTCCATTATTATTTGCTGACAACCGTAATTCTGGAGGCATCACCCACTCATATATGCGGCATGCATGAGGCAGAATCTTCTCCACTGGAAGAGACAACTCCTTTAGATATCTGGAAGCAATTCCATAGAAATTCACTGGAGGTAAATTCAAGCCTATGCGCTGAGCAATTGTAGCAGCCAGTGATTCCAACATTTGAGCAGAAAAAACATGTGAAGGCCTAAACATACTTTTAAGACTTAAAGGAAAGGTAGGCAAAGACTGGCCAATGCGTTTCTCAATTTCAAGAAAAGCATCAAAATAGGTAAGCTCCCCTTCAACTGACCACTTAATTATGTCTGTTGGCAAAACTGCTTCTCTTGCAACATGGCATCCTAGAAAAGAAATAGCTAAAGAGGAAGATAATGGAATCTTTTTCCTTAAATACTTATGCCATATAATTAAGGCTCTCTGACCGTATATGTTGTGCGGTTCTGCTTTGTAACGAGCTGGTGGCTTAAAATCTTCAGCTTCTTCTATTTTGCATGAGCAAAATGCACATAGAGATCAACAAAAAAAAAAAAAAAAAAAAAAAAAATAATTATTGATACCTAACAACATAAAAAGGGGGGAGGGCAGAGAGAACAAAAAAAAAAATAGAAAACTATAACTCGCATATAAATTGTAGGGAATAAGAAATTTTCAATTTCTCCTGCTATATGGTTAAACCACCTTTGATATGAATAATTTTTCTTTAACACCATCAAAAATTTAATGATACGAAACTTTTCAAATTGCCATGGAACTGTGGCGCCGACCAAATTCTGTATTACAGTTTTCACCAACATGAGATATCTTTATTTTACATATTTATATTTTTGGCCACGGCTGATATTCAAAGGCAAGTATTCTTTCACACTTTTTCTCCCACTTAAGGAAAGACTGACACAATTTTAAGATAGAAAGAAACAGCATATCACCAATCATCCTCAACTATTATTGAAGCCCTCCTTAACCATTAAGAGAAACACTGATCTGTTATAAGCAAACTAATAGCTATAAAAAATAAACACTTTACTTTAGGCAGCATAGTAGGAATAACTAAAGCACCAAATTGCCCTTAACTCCAACATCACCACACCGACATAGTGCTTATCAACACTAACAAGTACCATCATCAGCTTTTATGCACTCATAATTCTGCAACTAAAAGGTAAATAAAAGAAAAGGTTTAAAAATGGATACAGCCAATACCTGACTCTCGAATCTCAGACTGATGAATAGCCTCATCAGCCCAACCATCATCAAAAACCCTAGTGCTAGCCAGAAACCTCAACCAAAGAGGTCCAACTATTCCACAAATCAAAGGTTTCACATTAAACTTCTCCACTAGAGCTTCACATTGCGCTTCTATCATCATCTGCATACCCATGACATACCTGTTCCTAATCTCCCGGTAATAATCATCATAACTATATGCAAACGTGGGGTATGAACCAAAATCACTTGTGCCTGTGGGGCCCAAACCATCCAAACCAACACCGTCTCCCATTCGATCTTGATTATCATCATGGTCTCCATGTTCTTCGGTCAAATTGGACCAAAATTGTTGAGATCGGGGATCAAATTGTGAGATTGGTTGGGCTGGGATAACAGATTGGCGAGCAGGGCGCTTGTGGCTGGCCAAGTAAAGGGCACCACCCTGCGAACCCTTGTCAACAAAATCCTCATCAGCAACACCCGTATCAATGATGTCATCAGCCTGAGACCCACACCTCAAGCAGTAGTAGTAGCCATCTGATCCATCACCCATTCCCACATTCCCACACATGTTGCACGTCCATTGGGAGCAATCCTGCTCCATCTGTTGCGCGGCCAACAATGAATTTTTGACAATTTGCAGGGGATATTACAGCAAGGTTAGCTTTGTTCAGAAATTTACTGTGAGCCGCTCCGAACAGGGAACACATACATAAATGCTGAACAATCATCAAACCAAAAACAGAAAAAAGGAAAATGAGATAACAGGAATCTATATTCATAACCCTTTAAGTACCAGACCTAAAAGAACCAATTTTTACCAAATTAGAACCTTAGTAAACATAATTAAGGTGCTTCATGGAAACAACTATAACAAAATGGTGCTTTTCGACAGCTTTTTTTCTATAAGCCCGATACATAACCAGCTCAGGTAAAGAAAAAAAAGAAAACAAAATTAGAATTGGACAAACAAATAAAACATCATATCACAAACTAACACACGTTTTTATTTTAAATTGTAAGAGAACCCTATGAACAACTAAAACATGGAAAAACCATTGAAGCAAAACATCAAACATCCTACACGCAAAAATCTGACAATTTTCTGGGCTATTTCTCATTTTATTTTAACACACTATTGAAAAGAACTACTTTTACCCCACCTTATATCCTGGAACTGCTGGATCTCTTTTTTCTTTTCCACTCTTTTGTTTAAACTGCAACAAGCACGGCAACCGGCATGAGGTAGCAACAATAGTAAAAAAAAATTCCTTTTAAAGCAACAATGGAGTAGCGGTGGTATTGGCTGGCTAAGGCCAAACACATCAGTACTTTTGGGTGTGGTTGGAGATGGCCGAAGAAGTAGGTTAGTTGGTTTGGGGGCTTTTTCCTTTTGAGATGATTTTTGTTTGGAATGAGATGGGTTCTATATAGCTCGTTATAGGTATAGCCAGACTAAGGAAAGGGTCCTATGGAAGTTGAAGAAGGAAGCGGGAATCAGCAGCTTAAGCTCGAGGAAAGAAAACGATCAGAGGAGTTGAGCCGAATCTGCAGTGATTTATTGGGCTTAATAAAAACGCCCTTTTAGTTCTCCTTCAGGTCACCTGTTTTACTTCAAAAGTTGACCACATATTTTAAATGAAAATTAGGTTTAGAAGAAATAAAAATATTTAAAAATTAAATCATATATTAATTTTAACATTTAAGGTCTAAATAAAATCTCATCTTTTTTTTAATTGTATAATATATTATATTTATTTTATATGTCATATAAAATTAAATATTATATAAATATTGTAATATAAATATTAAAATATATGTTAAATAATTTATATGTAAATTTTTTAAAAAAATATAAATTTATTAAAGATTAAATAAAATAAAAAAATTTTAAAAATTTTAAGATAAAAATAATATAAATAAATTTATATAAATTTCGATTATGCGCTTATAAATATATATAAAATTTAAAATTAAATTAAATTTAAATAAATATATATTTTTGATAATTCGTTTTGAAACAGTCTGAATCCGACCAAGCAT
>JBBYHM010000020.1:6218027-6231726 GCA_038381775.1 Adansonia rubrostipa | reverse complement strand
ATCCTTCAAGATGCACATGAAAATCAAATCTCACTGTAATTAATTTTCTTTTGCTTTATCTTTATTTGCCCATCATTTTTCACCCTTTTATTTGTCTGTTTTATCACTGAAAGCCTTTCATAAAATGCCAAAATAACGCCATCAAGAGTTTTTCCAACCCTCCATATGCAACGTCGGTAAATAGGATAGCTCACTGAATATTGCCAAATGAAATATGACAATTCAATTAATGGGCCTTAAATCATTGGGTAGGGGTCCCTCCACCATTATTTATTATGGACCCTCTCTGTCTGTTTTCTCTTTTCATTGAAACAAATATATATATATATATATATATATATATATATGTAATATTGAAATTGCTGATTTTCTTTCTTACTCACCTTAACATTAAATGCCATATTATTTTCACATATATAATCATGATTAAAATATTAAATATTATAAAAATTTTAATATATTAATAATTATATATTACATAAATTTGATAATTTTATATTAATTTTTTATATAATATTATATTTTAATTTTTTATACTATATATTTATATAGTTTTTAAAACCGTTGGATATAGGTAAAATGTTTTTCGAGGTGTATCAATCATAATACTAGCTAGCGCCTTTCCAGCTATGGAGTTTGTACCTATTCGAACTAAAATTTAAATTTTACGATTGGGAAGAAAAATTGAGAGTCAAATGCATTGCTTTGTCACCTTCATCTTAAAATAATGCTTCTAGTGGTAGGTGATTAGAATAGTGTTTTTTTTTTTTTTAATTTTTTATATCGCCATTCTTTTCCTTGACCTGGATATCTATGGTTGAGTGGGATCTGGACATTATCTCACTGCCAAATGTACTAAGTAGATGGATTTATTTTGTTGGTCCAAATACCTCTAATTATAAAAATGCCAAGCACTTCCTCCGTTTTAATTCATTCAAAACACGCACCAAAGGCTGACTTTTCCAACTATATAAATTCTAAAAGCTCAAGATTTTTTTTTCTTTGCTGCTGACCTTAATACAGGCTGACCAGCTCCTTGATCTGATCTAAACCCTGCAAAAGCCTTAAAACCCGGGAATAAATCAGCCAAAATCTAGTTTTATATTTCCATAAACAAAATCCCCGTAAGAATTAGTTTTGTTGGTAAAGAATGGGATATTCCCTTTTTTTTTTTCAATTTTGATATTATTATTACAAAAATATTTTCAAAATAATTTTTTTAACGTAAAAAATTAAAATTAAGATTTAAATTTTATTAATTAATATTTTTTAAAATTAATTGAATGAATTGATTAAATTTTAAGCTCCGAATTGTTAAAAATTGTACAACTATGATCATTCATTAAACTAAGGAAAGTCCAAACATACCCTTCTAATCTTATCTTATTATATATATTTTAGGGGGAAGAAAAAAGAAAGCCTGCTACCGTCATTTAAGCCACATTACACGGTTGAAAATTTCAAGGTGATGGGACCAATTCTTGAACGTGAATGTTATAAAATAATGGAGTTAAAAGTCTTGCAAGGGACAGTATGGTGACCAAATGCAATCTGACCATGATGCTGGCTCAAAGTTAAATTTGATCCATTATTAAATGAAACTTCCACATTATTATTATTCTATTGTTAATGCCATAAATCATTGCCATGTTACCGTCCAGTCTGTCGGCATGTTCCTAGGTTAGAATGATACAACTAGCAAAGCCGCTCCCCTTTTTTGCATCTCTAGAACGTATAATATTTTTTTTTTCATTTTATAAATATAAGTTGAGGGTGATCCGAATTAATTAGATCTTGATTCAATCATGTAAAAAAAAGCAGGTTAAGATTCAAAGAACTATTAAGCATTTGGTTAAAAATCTAATTTATTTACTGCTAAAATTAAAATTAACAATGACAATTAAGCATTTGATTAAAAATATATATATAGTTGGATTCAGATTTTTTTTTCCAAATTTTATTCTATTTAGCCTTGAAAAAAAGAACTTTCCAATTATTTATATATAAGAGTTGTACTCAAACATGTATAAGAAAATTGCCAAAGCCTAATAACTATAAGCTTCATAGATGATTTTCTTTTGGCAAATAAAGAAATATACATTTGGAATTGAAAAGTCTTTTTTATTATTATCATGATGCAAAACAACATAACTATCAATTAAAATAAATGAATCCAATATCATTATTTATATATTTATTTATTTATTTATAAAAAACCTAATTCCAATATAATAAACTTTCAAGCGACGGTTTCTATATATGGTTTAGGATCTCATATTATCTCACTACTATATTTTATATATATATATATATAATATCATCAAATGGTGAAATGAATAAGATCAGTCTGAAGAATCCAAAAATTTTAGTCTTAAGAAGATAGAAATTGTGTCGGTGGTCCTACTCCTAACTGTTTTGGGTGTCCCAAAACCTTTAATTTTGTAAAGTGAAGTGTTCTCCAAAAAATCCAATTAAAATGCCATATACTTTTAAAAAATACTTCGAAACCTTGGAATCCTCTTCCCTCCTCGACTTAAAAATTATATATTTATATATTTATATTATATTTATTTTTTATTTAATATTATATTAAAATATTATATAAAATTTAATATATTAATAATTCATATAATATAATTTTTATATTTTACTATGCTTGTGTTACGTGCAAAACTTACATGCTACTTCAAATCAATGTCCGAATTTATGCCCTTAACAAACCGGTTCCCATTCTTACAAGTCACAACGTTGTCGAATACCACCGGTCGAGATTGAGCTGGCCGCCACGATAGATTTTTTTTTTTTTTTTATCATCTAGTTTTAGACCCACACCCATTTGATGCACTTTGCTTTACCTACTATCGTCATACGGTCCAAAGCAAAGCTGTTGTCCACCCCCCACAACCCACCATCCATCATTATTATCAATCACCGCCTCTTCAAACGTAAATCTAGACTTTCTCCTCCGCATGGACGTGGATCCCACTGCTTTAAAATATTATTATTTTACAGTCTTACCTATCTTGGCGCGTGGGTCCACCCTACTCTTCTCCGAACGCGCATTACGTATCCCGTTTTAGCACTGGCTTTACAAAAACAGAGGGAAAACAGGTTAAAAGATGATAGGATAAAGCAAGGTTTGAGTTAAGTGTAAGCCTTAAATCATTCATCAACCAAGCTTTTTGGTTTTTTGAAATTGACGCTTTAAATCATTTATCAACCGAAATACGATCCGATCAGACAAACAAATATAGATAAAGACGTGTGTCTTCGAATTTTTGGATGCTTTCATCGCAATCCCCATTAATAAAAGCGACGTTGCAGGCCGCTATTCTTTTTGTGCTTTAACTTTTTTTTTTCCCCTGGTTTTTGATGATCTGTTTTTACTGTAATTGAGAGAGAGAAGGTTAGGTTTTTTCACTTTTCCGTGTTTTATTGACCCGTCTCCTTCCCTTCAGAGCTCTGAAAATCTCTCACTTATCCCATCATATCGTTATTTTTTTGTGTCCATTTTGAGATCTTCAACCACTGATTTCGTCTATTGATGCGATTGGTAAGTCATCTGACATTTCTTTTCTTCTGATCCATCATGATTTTGTGTTTTCTGATTTAAAGATTTTTTTTTTGTTTTGCTTAAGAAGAAAAAAATTTGCTCAAATGAGCTTTTAGGTAGTGGAGTAAAATTAACGTTTAAAGCAACTAATTTTTGTTTGATCATTGGTTACTTATGATATATCCTTCCTTTTTTTAACTGATTTAAAATGTGAAAATTAATTGCAGGTTATTAGCTAAAATGGCACTGAAACCGAATTCAGCTGATGGTAAGACTAGGAGTTCGATTCGTATATTTATTATTTTCGGATTATGTTGTTTTTGCTACATATTAGGAGCATGGCAAAGAAGTGGTTTTGGTAAAGGGGATAGTATAGCTCTAGAGATAACTAAACATGGTTCAGATTGCAATATCGTCCCATCCTTAAACTTCGAAACCCATCACGCTGGTGAAGTTGGGAACGTAGATGAATCCGAAAAGCCTAAATCTTTTGAGCCATGTCCTGCTCGTTACGTTGATCACACGCCTTGTCAAGATCAAAAACGTGCCATGACCTTCCCTAGGGACAACATGATTTATCGCGAGAGGCATTGTCCCAGTCAGGAAGACAAGTTGCATTGTCTTATTCCGGCACCTAAAGGATACGTGACCCCGTTTCCTTGGCCTAAGAGTCGGGATTATGTGCCTTATGCTAACGCCCCTTATAAGGCCTTGACGGTTGAGAAGGCTATTCAGAATTGGATCCAATATGAGGGTAATGTGTTCAAGTTCCCTGGTGGTGGAACGCAGTTTCCACAAGGGGCGGATAAGTATATCGATCAGCTTGCTTCCGTGATAGCAATTACCAACGGGACAGTTAGGACCGCACTGGATACCGGTTGTGGGGTATGTCATGCTCTTGAAGGTTTTTCGGTTGATCTATTGATTTGTACTGACAGAATGCATTTTTCTTTGTATCTTTCTGAATCTATGTAGGTATATGAATCTTACAATTGGTTGTTTTGTACAGGTTGCAAGTTGGGGTGCATACCTTTGGAGTAGAAATGTTATTGCCATGTCGTTTGCACCAAGAGATTCACATGAAGCACAGGTTCAATTTGCCCTTGAAAGAGGTGTGCCTGCCGTTATAGGCGTTCTTGGTACCATAAAGATGCCATATCCATCTAGAGCTTTTGATATGGCTCACTGTTCCCGTTGCTTAATTCCATGGGGAGCAAATGGTGAGTCATATACTGAAATCAAGTGTTCCTATGTTTAAGCATAAATAGTTTGGTATTTAAGTAGATTTTGTCCTTTTAGGCGTTTTCTTAGGGAAGATTTCTCTTAGCGGAAGTTGAGAGATTGACGAATGATTATGGTTTTGTCTACTTGCAGATGGAATGTATTTGAAGGAGGTTGATCGTGTTCTTAGACCAGGTGGTTACTGGGTACTTTCCGGTCCACCAATCAATTGGAGGAACAATTACAAAGCATGGCAGCGTCCCAAGGAGGAACTTGAGGAGGAACAGCAGAAGATTGAGGACATTGCCAAACTCCTTTGCTGGGAGAAGAAGCATGAGAAGGGTGAAATTGCCATTTGGCAAAAGAGAGTCAATGATAATTCTTGTCGTAGTAGGCGAGATGATTCTCAAGCTACTTTCTGCAAAGCTGAAGAAGCTAATGATGTCTGGTATGAGCTCTGCTTGAAATGTTTAACCAGTTTGCATTGAAAACAATATTTCACATTCTTATTAAGTTACTAGCAGGAAAACTTTTGGAATTAGCAAAATTGCATTGAAGAAGTTTGTCTCTGCTAAGTTTGGATGCTAATCAGCTTCATATCATAGTTAATCTTGTCAATTATAATAGAAATTGTCTCAACAATGCAAACACTAAAAGTTGGAACCTGCAAATCATGTCTCATGACTTGGAACCTATATTTTCAGTTCTAGCAGTTTAGCAATTTCATTAAGCCTTAAACAATCATGTGACTGTATGTGGGATCTGAAACCTATAAGTTTCAGGGTTACTATCAAAAACCAATTTTAGATATATTTATGGTTTAGGGTGCTAGCATTTAGTTTTTTTTTTTTTTTGGTTGATCTGGAATTTCATTTAGGTTAATCATCTTCTCCTGTGGTGTTGGCCAGGTACAAGAAAATGGATGTGTGCATTACTCCATATCCAGATGTTAGTAGTCCAGATGAAGTTGCTGGTGGGGAACTGAAGCCATTCCAAGAGAGGCTATATGCTGTTCCTCCTAGAATTGCTAGGGGAAGTGTTCCCGGAGTTTCTGTTGAGATGTACCATGAGGATAATAATAATTGGAAGAAACATGTCAGCGCTTATAAGAAAATCAATAGACTTATTGACTCTGGGAGGTATCGAAATATTCTGGATATGAATGCTAGATTGGGAGGATTTGCGGCAGCTCTTGACTCTCACAAATTGTGGGTTATGAATGTAATGCCTACGATAGCAGAGAAAGACACCCTAGGTGTCATATATGAGAGAGGATTAATTGGCATCTATCATGACTGGTAAGGATTAACTAAATTTTTGGCTTTATTTATAGTTCCTTCTGTTCTAAAGTGTTCTCTTTGGTTATACTACAGTGTATATACTATTGTGATTCTGCCAGAACTTCTTTTTAACTTCCCTTGTGATGGCTCTATAATGGCTGATGATTTTTTTTTCCTAATATCAAATTAACCAACAAAATAAGTGCCTCTTGGAACTGTTAATAACGAGTGTCATAAAATCCCAAGTTGAGTTGCCTTTAAGGCTATATCCTACATAAAATCCTAAGTTAATAATGATTGTGATGAAAGTAAAAGAATATCATATTCCTTTATTAGCATATTGAAGACTTTGTCTACTTGCGGAAAACACACTGCTTTCTTATTGATTTGCCGGGCTATGGTTAGGCTACAAGAAACTAGCTCAGGACGTGGACTGCTCGGCCTCCCTTAATATGATGGCATAAAGTATTTGACTTGTTCATTTTGTTGTAACTGGTTCAGGTGTGAGGCTTTCTCCACGTACCCAAGGACATATGATCTCATTCATGCACATGGTCTATTCAGTTTGTACAAGGACAAATAAGTATTCATGGTTAAATGTGCATTCCATGGCTTTTGAGCATTCTAATATGCACAATTCATGTTGTTCTTTTACTAGCACTTGTCACTTGTCAATACTTTATGTATCGGGGGTTGCAAGTAAGTTTCCTTTTAGATGCGTGCTTGAGTTTACCATACGTGTGACCTTTTCTTATACTCTGCAAATAAAACATAAGTTTGATTCTCATGATTTTGCTCTATTTAACTGCATTTTGTTCTAATTGTCACATTTGGTGTGCAACAGCTTACATCTAAATGTGAAACTCTTATTTTTTGCTTGCAACTGCTAAACTCGACGACTTTGCTAATATAACAATGTTATACCTGTATCAGCTACTATAGAATTTTAAACACAGTAAATTGTTTAAATGCTAATTATCTATTGTAGCTAAAGTTAGAAATTTCCTTGTCGTAACTACTGGCAAAAACCCTATAGTCCTGTGTCTCGTAATCGTTCATTGGACGGTTCAATTTTTTATTTCTGCAATTAAACTCACAACCAAGCCTAAGTGGTTCGAAGGAACTATGCACATCAAGTGATTCTCTGAAAGGACATTTTGATGTGGATTACATGACAATGACAAAAACTATACAGCATATGACCTTTTGTTGTATAATACTGGAAAATTCAACTAATGTAGCATCTGGATTTTCAAGGGCTAGGAATCCTCCTACTCTTTGGTTTGAGCTATCTATCGTTAGAGCTATTTGCCCTCTATTTATTATCTTTATCACTTCTATATATTTAACTGAATGCATGCAGATGTAATCCGGAGGACATTCTATTGGAGATGGACCGAGTTCTGCGTCCAGAAGGTGCGGTTATATTCCGTGATGAAGTTGATGTTCTAATTAAAGTGAAGAAGATAACAGCAGGAATGAGGTGGGATACTAAGATGGTTGACCATGAAGATGGCCCCTTAATTCCTGAGAAGATATTAGTTGCTGTTAAGCAATATTGGGTTGTAGGGGGAAACACGACATCTGCACAGTGAACAGCAGAGGATGGCAAAACTTAAACCCTGGCATGAACTGAGCTGGCAATGCACTCTATCATACAAGTTTGTGACATGAATAGATAAAATATCCAGTCTGAAAATTGCCAGCAGGATTGTTTCGGTGAAGGGAGGTGGGTTGCAGGAGTTCGGTGAACTAATCGTCGATCAGCCTGTGTTCATTTTGTATCAATTTATGAACAGAAAGCTATAAAAGCTCTGCGTCAAAAGTTCTCATGATTATTGAATTAGAGTCAATCCTATATATCTTTTGAATCATTGCATATTGAAATCTTTTCACAGGAAATGCTGTGGATGTAATGGACTTGACGATCTGAGATGAAGGAACTGACATCGTTTTGCTGTAAATATTGTGGACTGAACGTAACTAAATACACAAATCAACAAGAAGGGAAGTAACAAAAAAGTACATTTCTGATGATGAGAGATACTGAGGAAAGGGACAAGTTTAGTTAGTTCTGAGCTGTATTTGTAGGGTCGTAATAAATACAATGCATAAATGACGTGCGCATATATATATATATATATATATATATAGAGAGAGAGAGAGAGAGAGAGAGAAGATTTATTTACAGTAGTATAAAATTAAAGAGATTTTTAGACGTTGATTAATTTTCATATGATAGTTGAAAGGAAATTAAAATAATTGAAAAAATTAAAGATGCTGATTTTTGTAGTTAATAATTGGATGAGTATTAATCAATGATTAAAAAAAGTGTTAAACTTTTTAATTTAATATAAGTAGATTTTTTTTCATATATATATATATATATATATATATATAGAGAGAGAGAGAGAGAAGATTTATTTACAGTAGTATAAAATTAAAGAGATTTTTAGTCGTTGATTAATATTCATACGATAGTTGAAAGGAAATTAAAGATAGTTGAAAGGAAATTAAAAATAATTGAAAAAATTAAAGATGCTGATTTTTATAGTTAATAATTGGATGAGTTTTAATCAATGATTAAAAAAAGTG
Organism: Adansonia rubrostipa; assembly: GCA_038381775.1. Taxonomy (NCBI): domain Eukaryota; kingdom Viridiplantae; phylum Streptophyta; class Magnoliopsida; order Malvales; family Malvaceae; genus Adansonia; species Adansonia rubrostipa. Next base: position 6,223,077 of record JBBYHM010000020.1, on the reverse strand, counting down.
TTAAACTTTTTAATTTAATATAAGCAGATTTTTTCTCATATATATATATATATATATATATATATAGTCAAAGTATTATCGTTGCTAAACTAGCAAAGGAAAGAAGTGCTACTTTTACAGTCTAAAACTGTACAATCTTTTCATTGTTCAATCTTCTCATAGTTCATCAGAATTTTTAATTCCACCAAGTATCTGACTTCCGACATAAACATGTAGATGGCAAAAATCTTGTGGATGACGTAGGTTTGCGGTGTGAACTTCATAACTTACTCTACCAAATCTCTAAGCATTGTGTATTTTAGTGAGGAAACAAGGGATTGGCTATCCGTTCTATCCTTCTATTGATTTTGACCGTGGGCTAATTAAAACAAGATTTTTATTTATATAAATAGATCATATCATAGTTGTAAAATAGAGAAAGAGATTGTATCGTGAATCTAATTATATAATTTAAATAAAAATAATTTGAATTATTAAATCATAAAAGTTATAGATAACATTTTTTTTGTAAGATTGCATAGGAAACAATTATAGCATTATACCCAATAAAATATTTTAAAATAAAATGACATCCATCATTGTTTGATATTTGAACTTGTCAAAGTCCATAGCAATAGCCAATCCTCTTCATTCGATGAACATGTGAAAATGATTCCGCATATAAATCCAAAGCAAAATCAAAGGATATTCGGTGTAAAAATTAATTTGATTAGTTAATGTAATTATTCACAGTTAGTAAAGTTTGCGTTGCGTTGCGTTGGGGCACAATTATACCGGCCTACGCGCTTTAACATATTGCAGATTATAAGCCTACTTATGGGATTACGTCCTGAATTATGCCAAGCAGAAGCCTGGAAGGAAGCCTCTCAACTCAACTTAAAACTCTCTCTTCCTTTTTAATTCATTTCTTTTCTTAGCTGAGTTCGGCCTTTGATTTCATTAAGTAGTATATATTTCCCCTTCTATTTTTAGTGTTTGTTTGGGCTTGGTAGCTAGCTTTTTAAGGGAATCTTGGGTTTCCTCGAACTCAGATTCTAGTTGTCTTCAGACTAATTACCTGTACTTTTCATCACCCTTCTCCTAATCCCATCCCAGGTTCGCTGCTGTTAAGTCTCTTCCGTTTTCTTTCTGTAGCTTTGTGCTTCTTATTGGGCTTTTTATTTTCTAACCTCTTGGGGCTCATTTCTCCCTTCCTTTCATTTCTTTTTGTGCACCAAATAGTCTGTCTCAACTTTTGAAGATGTCTATGGTTACATTAACATCAACTTTTAACACCAACCTCTCACTAACATTGCCCTTCCACGAAAACAATAGCAGCCCTCTTCCTCGTGGTACTTATTTCTCTACTTTCCCCAGCGGTGCTGAGGAAAAAGACGTAAGAACAAGAAAAGTTTTAGAGTCAAGCCAAGATGAAGATCATTATTTGGGAAGGAAGAAAGAAGATGAAGATGAAGAAGATGGAGAAATTGGAGTATTTGGAGCTGAAAAATACTTCAATGGAGGGATAGATCTTCATGCGGGTAGTCCAAGAATAACCAAAATAGATGCAAACAAAAAGTTCGGACGTGTGAAACATGAAGGAGTCAGTCTAGAGCCTATCAAGCCTGTAATAGTACATGAGGGAACTCCAAGGATTCGTTCTGAATCAAGCTGGAACAGCCAAAGTGCATTTCTCCAGAGTACTGCTATGAGAAATCCTCCCCCTCCTCGGCCGAAGCTAGTAGGGTTAATGGAAAGAATTTTCTTTCACTTCTTGCTGGCTGCAGCTGCTATTGTTCTAATTGGAATTCTGTTGATATTGAACAAGTACAAGTTGGTGAAATAAGTTTCAAGAGACCTGCTTAAGGTGAGGTAGTTCAAGGCAAGCAAAATGAAACAGCAGCCAGTGCCAAGGACAGTCTAAATGTAGTCAATAAATCGTCGGCTGAGCCCTGGATCAGGGAGGACCTCTTTACTTTCCCAAATATGAATTCTACTTCGGGAATTCGGCCTGTTAAACTGCCACAGCAAGGAGATCAGATAGACGAAATCAGACTGAAATCACAACTGGTTTTCGGTTCCCGTGTAGTTGGAAGGAGAAACAAGTCATTGAACCTTGAGTGGAGGCTAAAATTTTTATCTTGGGGTGCAATTGCAACGCCTTACTCATCTATGAGACAGATGAGAAAGTGGGAGAATGTCGTGACTTTCTTCTTGAAGGGCATCCTCTGTTGACGAATCTATTTTAAGCCTACGATTCCCCTGAGAATGGATCTCTCAGTTGGATCAAGAAGGCCGAAAGCCAGGCAGTCAAGCTCACGTTGTCGACCTCTTGTCTGTCAGTGAGTGATTCCTCGTATGTGTAGAGGCGGGTAGACCGTCTCATCTCTTTCCCCAAAGTGGTGGATTGAACTTCGATAATAGCCCAAAATTAGAAGAAACTAGACATTATAAAGGTAACTACAATGATGCAGAGAGTGATGCAAGTTCAAACTTATTTGAGATACAGAACTTCACAGGCAAAGCCAATCTATTTCTTCTTTCGAGACAAGCAGCATCTGATGCAGCGTCTAGCTGTGTTACCCCAACAACTTGCTTTGCACCTAGTAAGGCCAGTACAGAGTGGATTGTGGCCACGGCCAGAGCGGCAGATTTCTCAGTGATGTCTGACCATGAAGAACTAATAATGCCATCGATAACTTTACCAAGCCCCACAAAAACGTTTTCGGCAACCACCAATCCAAAACCTAAAAGTAAACATAACAAAGGGTTTCGGAATCAGAGACGCCATTCTAGTGGTCTATTGGGCTGTAAGAACCAGAAAGCTGTTAAAAGTTGCTGGAGAACCATAAAAAACCAAATGAGAAGGCAGGTTATGATCCAAGAATGAGCCACCATGTACTCCTACATGCCTGCCACAAGATTTCGAGCTGGGACTAAACCTGAGGGTTTTTGAACGCCTCGGATTCTTGCCACTTTCTCTCTTCCCCTTCCCTTTCCCCTCCCCAATTCACATTCAACACGACCTTCAGGTCTCTTGCATTTTCAGTAGATTGAAATAGCTTGGCTGGAGTCTACTTAATTATGTTTTTCTTTTTTGGGTCCAAAGCCAATGACGAATATCTTTTACTATATATGTTTCTAGTTTTATTGTAGTACTGTTGAATTGCATAAAATAATCCTAAGAATTTGGAAAGTAAATCCAAAAATTAAATGGAGGTTCATTTATTTTCCCGATGAATATATATATATATATATATATATATAAATATAAACTTGATAGTAGTGCATGGATTCTGAAGAATGAAGATGAATATTAGTATGCTTTTGCATCCAGATATCTGGGCCCATGGAGCTGTTTTCATTTGCACCGGCTGTTCTAAGTTACTTCGGACTTTTTCCTCTGTTGTAGGCAAACGTATATATCTACTTATGCTCAGCTAATTCCGTTAAACTTACACCAGATCAATGATCAGCATTCAGAATTTATCTTTCCAGAAAGTTCTATGACCTGGAGTTTCAACAATTGATCTCCTATGTTTTTGTCTACATTTTCTGCGTGGACCACCTGCAGAAGATAAGAGAGAGCTGCGAGCTTGAATTATGCTATAGTACTTTGATTTTTTTTTTTTTTGCGCTAAGCTATAGTACTTTGATTTACCACCACGAAAGTGAGAAAACTGGCAAACTGAATTTTAACTTCTATTTTGTTCCATTCTATTTTATGTTTAATATCCTTTACGACCCCTAAAGAATAGGAAGGTAAGATACTGCTGACTTCCCGCTTTTGCCATGGGGAGAAACTTTTAATTACATAGCTTAATTCATCAGAGAGTAAATGCTGCCAAATTAAAATTCGAAGCTTAACTCAATTAGTTCATACAATTACTGCTAAGTGACAGTATTTACTAGATCTGAGATTCAAATTCCTACATTTGTAATCTCTTTTCTTACCTCAAACTGTGATCTCTTTCTAAAAAAATGCTGTAAAATTAGTTGCTCTTGTTTCATACATAAATAATTAATTTAGTGAAAAAGCTCTTCTTACAGCTGTGAAACGGTGAAATTTCAAAGCAAGAATGACATGTTAAAATTAGAATCTGTGGCACCCATCTGTGGCGGGAGAAATGTAATTAATTCGGCAACCGCCTCATAAATAAATAGGTCCATACTATATTGTCAACCATGCATTCCAACATTTAACATCCACTTTCCTAGAAATTCAGATGAGATTCCTGGTGTCCATTAAAGGGAATTAACAGAAAGATTATACCTATTGCTATAACTAAAATCTTTGTCAAACAATTTAAACATAGCTATAACCAAAATAAATAGGTATTTTTTTTCTTTTTATTTTTGGTACAGAAGAGCAGCAATAGGGGAATGAGACACGGACGTTGGAAAGTATAAGTCCTTGCAAACTTCTATGGACATCAGTCTGATCACATTAAAACCAAATGCAATTAATTTACTTTGCAGACAGAAATGGTAAGATAAAGCAGTGAAAACACAAATTAATTCCTTAGGAAGTGTGTTAGTACGTGGGGAACCAAAAAACACGAAAAATTGACGAAGTCTTCAAGGTGTGTAGCAATGCCACTTTCTTTAAGGTTTTATTTGCTCCCACCATTAATTAAGTATGCAAAAAGGTTACCGGCGTATAAACCTTGAGGATACAATGAAGCCCTATGATTGACGACATTTTGCATTAACGATTTCAATCCACTATGCACTAAGCAGTGTGTAACAAAACTGCCAAAATTCTATTGTAGTTTTCTATCTATATTTCTCTTTATATCTTCCAAATGAGAAGGTTCTATTTATAGGCAAAAGAATGCCTCTTCATAGGGACATAGCTTTTCTTAATACATGTCCAATTAGATAGTCATACCACTTGGTAAATAACCAAGAGACACTACTCTTAATTAAATAATTAAGAGACATTACTTTATAATTTTTGAAGACATGACCTTTCATTATTTTGAAAATGTTCTAACAATCCCCCACCATTTTCAAAATAATCTAAATTTTGATAATTTTGGAAATCTATTGCATAAATGAAGGTGTCTTA